>JAMWET010006090.1:77500-130000 GCA_024036415.1 Prochilodus magdalenae
ATTAAATAAAAGCCATGCTGAGACAGAGAAGCACAGCGGACCCAACCTGTACTTCATACAGACAGGGGCCACTTATGTCAAAGCGATGTCACTGACTACTTCAAACACCTTACGTCATCTTGTAATTACTAGAGTAAGTCGTTTATAACGTGCTTCATGTGTTATGAAGTCTTCATGTGGGTACCATTCAATGAAAGTGTTCTCCAGTGAACCGACAGCAAGCCTTGATTTGTATTCATCCAAAAGCACCCTTTCATTTTAAGACTCTGTGTAAGGACCCCAGACAATGGCAGAGCAAACAGAGCCTGAGTTACGCGTCCTCAATCTTCAGCTCAGTCGTGCGGCTTACGGTGCTGCGACTAATTCAGCCCCACTGAGGTCGGACTCAAAGCTCTCGTTGCGAGCACAAAAGGACTGGAGAAGCATTTGAAGTATGTACTGGAGGCCCTCTACATGGCACAGCGCTCCAGAGTATGGGAAAGAACACGGAAAAAAGGAGCACATGCCATCCTCAGGCTCTTCTCCCGTTCTTGGAAATCTAAGTGCTTCTGCTGGTTAATGATGTGCCTTCTGTTCGCGTGTGCATGCAGGTCTATTGTTTTATTCAAAAATAAAACCAGAGCTGTAAAAGGTCAGTCGCTTCACTCCTCCCTCGCTCCTTCCTTCTCTCCCTCGCTCCTTCCTTCCCTCTCTCTTTCTTTCTCTCTCTCTCTTTCTGTCTGCCCCCCCCTCCCTCCATTCCTATTAAAATATAATGTCGCCGTAAGCCTGAGATGAATTGCTGTGTCCACCGCCCGACTCTTCATTCTAAAACACCAGCCGCTTCCGTTCCGCAGGCAGCAGGGCCTTCAGACAGACCGAGGCCAACTGTCTCATGTTCTTTTCATTACCGAGCAGACGGCAAATATCAGCAGCCGGCACGAAGCGAGCTCTGTACTTCAGCTTCAAGCCAGGCAAGAACGGGGCCCAACACTGAATGAAGCTAGACTGAACTCAAGGTACATGATCCATGGGGTTATGATGTGTATAGCTGGGGGTTAGCTTTGGGTTAAGTTCCAACTCTGTTATGAGCTGTCTCTTAGCATGCTAGCTGGTGACCAGGGGCTAAAGAAATGACCTTTTAAATAAACACATTTGCAGGAATAGCTAAGCATGCTAGCATGGATAATAACCAAGCTTGCTGAATATGTTAGCTTCCTTTGTCTTACAGATGAACGTAATGAACTGTGTGTTATAGAGGGTATTCTCTCGTGGTCATACTCCACCCACTCTGTAAACATATCTATATTAACTAAACCAGACCTGCAGGAATTCCATGTGGAAGCCTTTCAGGAGCGTTGTGTCCTTGAAAGGTTTTACAGTGGGTTTTATTGGTTGTGCACGCTCAGTTGATACGGTTCTGTTCCGTTTACAAAAGTAGCTGGAGCATGTAGAAAGCGAGCTAACGAGGAGGAAAACTAAACAATGGAACAGTGTAATTTACACAAATCTGACACATTAAAATCAACTCCCTGCATGCAGGTTAAAGGAACATTATGAATACAGTCGTGGGTGTGGCCAATAAGCAACTTGGTTGACAACTCTCTGTCCAACACTCCTGATGGATAAAGGAATGAAGGGATGAAGGAACAGAGTTGGTGATGGATATGTGCCTCTCTGATGTGAATTAGATTTTTACATTTAGTTTTTACAATTAGAGTTTTACCCTACAATCCTCCCAGAGACACCCAGAGTAAAACGTCTCTGTCACCAACGTCTCCGTCACCAACGTCTCCGTCACCAACGTCTCCGTCATCGAGCAGCAGATTCATGACCGTGCGATGCAACTTCCTCTGTGGCACTGGACTGGAACTGACCTATAACTAAGCACTTCATGCCAAATGACTCCGAATTACTTTGTTTATATCTTAAACAATTAATTACACTGACATTTTGAAGAAACTGTTCAATTATTTGATTTAAAACACAATAAAAACAGTGAAGACGCTCAGTGTTCATGATTTGCACCTTTTAAAACCGCACAACAAAATCTTCGTCAAGCCACCTTTAATACGCTTCCCCGTTTTTTCAGGAACGGAGTGTCCGCAGGGGCCGAGCAGTCTATTCTTGCCATTCAACGCGCTCTCCCGCGCCGTGCTGCTGGATGCAGCATGTGGGATGAATCCTGAAGTGGAACCAATGATAGGGAGGGGGAAAGTGGGTCAGAAGCCGAGGGCTCCTGAGCACTCCTCACTACTGCACTACTGCAGTGCAGTGATGGAGCAGCCCGACCCCTCTTCACTGTGCCAGCGTGTGACAGCAGAGAGAGGCTGATCGGCTTTAAGTCACTCTTCTCTGTTCGTAAAAAATGCAGCGCATGCTTTCAGCTTGGGCTGGCAAGGTGTAGCTAAGGGTGGGTTTCTCCACCGGTTACCTCCATCTTTGGAAGATGAGATACCTAAACACAGACCGGTGAAGAAGCACCAGAGTGGGCACGAGGTGTCATCATGCCAAAGTGTCTCTCCAGTTAAACTGCTGGATATTTAATCTACACTGGCATCACACCTCAGCACAGCAATCAGCATATGTGATCATCACCTCCCATCACAGAGAAGGGGAAGAATACAAGGAGACGTTACTTCATATTTCACTTCGTCTTTACAGTAGGGGTGCGCAATACGTATACAGCATGACTGGACAGACAAAACAGAACAAGTAGGGCTGAAGGATTATTCCAACACCAGCACTGCAGTTATTAAAATTATAATCTACATCATCAGGGTTCCTCAGGATTCAAAGGGAAAGCTTGTGAACTGCCTGTAGAGGAATTCGTTCAATCAGATCTAGAAAAACCTTCATGTGCTGTGACATCACAAAACGACTTGCGTTCGACCCAGCCCACTACATTCAGGGTTCAAAGCTCGAGCCAGCAAAAGGGGATACTCAGAAACAGGCCTGATCAACCACAATACTAATCAGAAAAAAAATCGCAATTAGATATGTTCCCTAAATTGTTCAGCCGCAGCAAAAAATAAATACTACTACTACTACTTTTAATAATAGTAATAATAATAATAAGACAAAATAAATAAACAAATAAATAAGTAATTTAACAGAGTTGTTGTTGAACGTTTGACCTGTGTTGAAATCCGATTTAACAGGTCTAATCATACTTACTTTATAATAAAACATGTAGTTACTCAGTGTTCTCAAAGTACTCACAATCCACTACACACTTAAAAAGGAGTATTATGGCATACCTTTCATGAGAATAATAAAATGTAACCAGCAAGGGTTGGGGCATGTTTTATCTTTATTGTAATAGATGACGTCACAACACTCTTTTCTGAGTGACGATCTTCAATCTTTGTAGGTATCTTTAATATCTACGAGGTCTGTGTAGGAAACCCTGATGGACTTGTGCCTCTAACACAGCTGCCGAGGCGGTGCTGCTTTAGCCGCAGCCTGTCGTGTATATTTAGTAGGTGCACTGATCCTTTTAAGGGCAGAGGATTTAAACCTTTACCTAGAGCTGCCTCTGTCGAAGTGTAGGTCTGTCTGCAGCACAGAGCCAGGGTACAGTGGAATATGGATTAGTTCTTCAGAGCTTGTTCAAAGAGGACGTGAAGGCCTCAGGCTGTGTTTAATGTCCAGTACGTGTCTGTTTAGCAGTCACGAGCTGCTGATTTAGAATCCTAAATGACCACCATCGCTGCCAAAAGACTCTCGCCCATTCAACAGCTCTCCTCCAGCCAAGCCATGACTAATGATCTTATAGAACCGAAAGAGCTGCCAGCATGTAACTCACCGTAGTGTCTTCTGGGGTGATGAAGATAAATGATGACTAGCTAAAACCAGACTAATGCCAAACAGGAATAACACTCCAAAGAGGACCTCATCATAATCAGACCACAGAAGAAAGACTGACCTGACCGTAATCACAGGGCAATGGTGGACAACGGCAGAAATATGGACTGGCAGCATCACACTAAATGGTGGAATTACTTTTTAATCTGGAACGATGGACACAGGAAGTGGAGACACGCAACGACACAGCCTAGGTCCTAATGAATGCAGTCGTCAGTGGAGCGGTCTATTCTGGTGGTCTTATTGAACTGCAGCCAACTGGTTACCGTAGCGCGTCACAGGGGGGTGGAGGTGACATTGTTTTACAGGGTTATTAAGTTTGAGCTGACATTTTTTATTCATTTCAATTCAGTTTAACAAAGTGCCAGCACGTATGCAAACAAAGACGGTTGTGCGGTCTGTTGACAGAAACAAGCACATAAGAAATGAGACTTTGTGGACAGTTCTGGTGTGAAATACCAAGCAGTGCAAAATGAACTGTCCCTTTGTCCAGTCTGTGCAAACCTGGCTGAACGCTAACCAGCTAGCCACTGTGGACGAGCTGCTGTTAAGGATGTTCATCTAACAATAGCATTAGCTGTAGCAGTGGTATGTCCCGTATTAGCGCACACTCATTGTTCCACTACATATTAGTCTGCTCAATATTCCAGTGTACATTAACAGTGACTGGTTTCATTTTAAGAGAATAACATCTCTAACGATTCTGTGTGTTAAAGTACACCCAGTTAAACAGCGCTCTGTTGGCCAGCGCTCTGACTGGTGTTTTTATTTTTCTCTGTTACTAAAATAAACTAAGGAGCTCTGTAACACTCTACTCCCGAAAAGTATGCACTTTAAAAGAGTGAGTGTGTCACGTTCCAGATAAACACACTCACTAGCTGTAACATTCTCGTTCTAGCTGCAACGACCAAATGTTAGAGTTAAATTAGATAGATTGTGGTTGATAGAGGGAGAGAGAGAGAGAGAGAGAGAGAGAGAGAGAGACAGAGAGAGAGACAGAGAGAGAGAGAGAAGGGGGAAAGAAAGAGAGAGGAGGAGAGAGCGAGAAAGAGAAAGAGAGAAAAGGGGGAAAGAATGAAAGTGAGAGTGAGAGAGAGAGAGAGAGAGAGAGGGAGAGAGAGAAAGTGAGATAGAGAAAGTGTGAGAGAGAGAAAGTGAGATAGAGAAAAAGAGAGAGAGAAAGAAAGGGGTTAGGTTTCACAGAAGAATACGTAGCTCCTTTGAACTGAAGTGTATTTACACCGAAGCTCTTTCTTCAAGGGTGTAACGTCTCGTAACATTCACACACAATCCTTTAATCTGATGGTCTCATTTTTCATGCTTCCAAAATAAAGAGTGGCTGGAAAAGGTACCGTATATTATTAATTTCATTTTTAGTTCATTACAGAATTCAACATGTACAGAATTCAAGTCCAGAAGGTGAAACAAAAGCTCTCTGCCAAACTAATGCTTTGACCACAGGCTAATACGTTAGCCTCAAGCTAACACAGTGGCCACAATCTAACATGACGATATGATATGATACATGACGATATGATACAATTCAATACAAGATGCTGCAAGCCAATTTGATTAAACACAATACTCTGTATTGTCACGTCCTTACTTATTTGTTTAATTTTTGAGGACAGTAATTCGTGTATTATTATTTAATTCCTTATTCTGACGAGCCAGAAACCTTCTGATGCTTCAATTAATGTGAAGTCCCAATCATTATCATCTCCTGCAAAACAGCAAGTGCTTACTCTACAGACAGCGGCCTCTCTTGAAACCAGTTCACTGGAACCCGAGATTGATTATCTCACTTCAAAGCTCGAGAGATAACAGACCTTCAGTGCTGGTGTCCTCTGTAACACCTTGAAGAGCGCTGTTAAAAACATCTTCCCATCGTCACGTCTCCCAGGAGGTTCAGCAACAAAACCCAACAAATCTCTAACCTGCCAGTTCTAAATGCAGTGGAACAGAGAGTGAACTAACACCATGCTCCATTTTCACTGACCTGCTATCGCACCACGCTGCCTCGGGGCAACACTGCTTACTTATCAATGACATGATACATTTTTATTGACAATGAAAGGGCTGATAATAGAGGGAAGAGCTGGAGTAGATCACAGGGATCTTCCGCATTTTAAACCTTCTCATTTTCAGCACCAATCTTTCTCAGAACAGCACATTTAGATACAAACGAAACACAGAGAGACACACAGAGAGACACAGAGAGAGAGAGAGACACACAGAGAGAGAGAGAGAGAGAGAGAGAGAGAGACACAGAGAGAGAGAGAGAGAGAGAGACACAGAGAGAGAGAGAGAGAGAGAGACACAGAGAGAGACACACAGAGAGACACACACACACAGAGAAAGACACACACACACAGAGAGACACAGAGAGAGAGAGACACACAGAGAGAGAGAGAGAGACACAGAGATTGAGAGAGACACAGAGAGACACACACACACACACACAGACAGAGAGAGAGAGAGAGAGAGACACAGAGAGAGAGAGACACAGAGAGAGAGAGACACAGAGAGAGACACACACACACAGACACAGAGAGAGAGAGAGAGACACAAACACACAAACACACACTCACATACACTGTTCTTGATTTAAACAGCACTATTTGAAGCTCTGCTAACAGTGCGGGCAGTTCTATTCTACACATCAGCTCGTTGGGATGAAGTAGCGAGAGATGGAGAGAGAGGCTCATTGGTGTTCTTTCTTCTTCTACTCTGTGGGTGGAGGACTGACTCACACCAGTACCTGCGTGAGAAAACACCAACAGCCAGCCCAGAACACACTGATGTCTGCTTTCATATCCTCCTGCTCAAACCAGAGGAAGCACCATGCAGAACACGGTCCTCGAGTTACGCCTCAATCACTCCGCACTGCATTTGTCAGTCGTGGGTCAGATCATGCTGATTCCTCGGCTGGTTTCCAGACACAGTATCGAGAAATGTTTAAACTCATACCCTGCCAAACTTCCGGCTGAAAATACGTTTTTTTTATGCATCCAAACAAACAAGCACACTTGATTGACCTCGTTAACTCCAGATCTTGAGGCTTTACTCTCTTGTAATCACTCATGACGAGCACTCATCAGTTCAGAACATCTCCATCTCCTTCTCCACGTGTACCATTAAAGCTGCTCTGGCGGTGATTGGGCTTGAGAGACTGTGATTACGCAACCATATACGCTACTGTTCCAAAGCCACCAGTACCTGCAGAGCACACCTACATATTATAAACTAGACTATTAAACATCTCAGCACTTCATTACTTCATTTAATATTTCAACTTAATAAACCAGTCAGTTTTTCATGTAGTAACATCCTTTATTTACCAAAGATAAGAATAATGAACGCTACTGACCCCAGATCAGCTAATTTAGCCCACCAGAACATCCTCCCTGTTCTCTTACACTACCAGATTCTAGCTCCAATATCCCACCTTAAATGGGGCTGCAGGTACATTCTGGTGCCCTACACGTTATAACACCTGCTACACCATTTAAGGCTGAACAGGAAGCTGGTGAATACAGAGCTGAAGTTCATCCAGGTAGTGTTAGTGCTGCTTGTGTTAGTGAGTTTTAGGGGCGGTTCTACTGGAGCTACAGTAGAACATTCCAAACAGGGTTCTCCTTCTATCTACGTCCTCCAGTCGGTGCTATAGCGCCCCCTAATTGAAGCTGCTGCTCAGTGTAACCGTGAGAGTCTCTCTCTACAGCCAGTGTGGGGTGTGTCTGTTCTGGGCTACTGTAGAAACATGGTGGTGGTACGTCTCTGCTGGAGGACGAGCTGGTCCTACGTAGATATTAGCCATGCTGCTGCATCCATGAGCCAAAGACAAGCTTCTAGCTCCGCCTTCATGAGCCGCTGGACTTGTTAGGTCCCACCCACATTTACTTCAAAGCTTCTCATTGTCACAAACTACCCTCCGAAACTAACACAGGACATGGATGTTAGAAACACATTTGTTTACATCAATGCCGGTTTTACGTTACGGCAAATAATGATAGAAACCTTTTGATCAGCTGTGCACACATACCTGTATGGCTTTGATCTTTATAGTCAATCAGTTTTGACCTGTTGCATGCTTCTGTAGCTGTAGCTCTGCGTTTGTTTACATGTTTATCCAGAGACTGTATATCTAAAGTGATTTCCTATGTGTATTCCTGTGGGTGTAATAACAAAGTCAAGCGTTTGGCTGATATTGCTTTAACCTTAGAGGACACTGAAGCGGCTTGGCTTACAGACTGGCAGCATCATAATTCAAGGATGTTTTTCCAGCACTCTCTGGCAGAACCAGCTATCGAGGAGGGAACCGGGGGTGTGTAGACTTGAGCACAGGTCACAGAGGAAACTTCAAGAGGTTGTTTTCCATCTCCACCAGTCTTTTCATTCCCAATTCCCTTTTAAGTGCATCCACCTCACCTTCGGCAAAGAAGCCTCGCTGGCCGAGCCGGATTCTTTAAGCTCTAAGCATCTTGTGAATGATGCTGTAACCCGAACGTCACCATAAACTCTGACACCTGAACCTTTTTCATTCTGTAGTGGAAAAAGCATTGGGCCCCCGAATGCTTTCGATGTTCTGATTGCGGTTACACTAGTGTGTCTCAGACCACGGGGTGGGGGAAGTTAAAACTGTGAGTCTGGCAGTAAACATGATCGGATGCATTTTGCAGATCTTTACTGAAACCACGCTGGTCTTCCTGTTGTTGCCAACAGGAAGTTAGTGAGCTAGAGCACCACACAAGCACACAGACTTTACACGCTCATGTTTCTCCACGTGCTAAAAACGAGTCCAAAACTTCATTCAAACTGCAGCCCGCCTTTAAAAACCCAGTTTACACAGCTCCCCCTGCATGTACACCGTCGGCCACGGAACGCCTGGAGCTTGCTTCTTTAGCCTTGTAGCTCCAGTTTAAAAGTAATGTGGCTAACACTAAACGGAGTCTTATGAGCAAACCAATTAGCATCATGCATGTTAGCATTAATTATCATACGCCTGGACAAAGCATGGACACAGTTCAGGTTTACATATCCACATTTTGCTTCTTCCCATTAAAACTGGAGCTATGAAACTAACAAGCCGTGGATGTTCTTTGAATAGATCCCCAATACTTCTCTAAATACACCCAAACCGCACAGAGGTTTTCAATAATGCTGCACCCAGGGCCAACACGATTCAGACATTTTATCTGATGGCTATAAAAGAGATAACTGTGATTAATTCTCTTTTCCTGTTTTTACTGTTTGCAACTAAACAATACAAGTCAATTAGCCAGTTTACTGCTGTTAACAAACCCATACTGCTGTGCACACACGTAGAGTTAAAGCAAAGCTACACGTTCTTCACAAGCGTAGCTAACAAGCACACAAATGAGAAGATTAGGTTGTGCCCCATGTCCTTCAGTGAATTTGTTTATTGCTTTCCTTTATTTGAATTTATTTTCCTCAACCCAAGACAAGTGTGAAACCCAACAACGGTAGAAAACGATCAGACGGATGTGGTTTGAGAGAAGCTCGGGGAGATTTTCAGTCAAGTGGCACAATGGCACAATATTTGAAATTGTGCCTCTGTAAGCCAGAACAATGGGTTTATAACGAAACAGTCACGATGCGCTAATGTGTAGACTTTCAGCTTAAATTCAAGGACCTAAACAACAATAAGGTGTTGGCCATTTAGAGTTTCCTGCACTTCAGTCACCTGAATTCAACCTAACTGACAAAACTGGGACAGAAAGATCCACCAACAAGCAGGAACTGAAGTCAGTCCGGCAAAGCATTTCAGTGGGGGGAACTCAGCATTTCCATCAATCAGTCAATCAATTTTTATTTCTAAAGCGCTTTTTACAACTAACGTCTCAAAGCAGCTTCACAGAAAAGCTGTTTATATTAGGTGGGGTCTAAAGGTTTCAGGTAGCAAAGAATTTGCTCCAAAGCATTAAAAATAATCCCTGAATTTACAGTTATGTTAGCTTGTCTGTAGAAATGGAGGGGCTGTGTAAAAATGGCTGTAATTCCTGAAAGGCTAATGCAGCGTTTTTGTATAAGCCCTTAAGTTAAACCTACAGGCCCCACTTCAACCAAACCTTGGATGGTTTGAATCAAATCCGTTGTGGTGGAAACCTGAGGCACAATTACAAACACTGTGTCACTGTACTAATAAACCTGAATGTATGTAAACCTGTGTGACTACAGCCATCCCTAAAGATGTCTGGTCTTGTCTGATTAACTACGTCTGACTTACGTGGAATTTAGACTGTGTGATTTAGATTTTTTGCGGTTTTGGGGGGAAGCCTCCATTACTTGTTTAATACATTAGACCTGCAGTAGTTCTACACTAAGGTGGAGATTAGACTACAGACGTTCTGCCAGATTTTGACAGCTCTATAATAGCCAACAAATTGTCAGCATTAGGCCCAAATAGGAGCGTCAGAAACAAGGAACTGGTTGTGTTGGGGTGACATGACTGAAGAAGAGTTTTCCACAACTTTCCTTTTTCAAAAGACAAAAACACCAACATCACACACTTCTGTGGACACAACTGACAGGTTCTTGACCCTCGTCCCTGACGACCTATGAACTCACACAAGGACATGAATGATGATTGGCTGGGGCTGAAGTGTAGCGCTGCCCGTCTCCCGACCAAGGCACTTATCTGACATGGTGAACTGATCCCGACACCGCACGAGCTGACCAGGTTAACCCCACACTCAGGGTAAAATGATGTAGCTACGATCTTTTCTGTGTGTCTTCTTCTGCACTGATAATCCAGCACCAGATCCTCAACAAATCCCCTCTGGAAAGCTCACCTGTGTGAAGGATGCAGTAAATTTAGCACCCACTTTCACAAATGACCTGATGTAACGCAACTACAGCATTCTCAGCAGAGAGAAGATATCACTGTAGGCCAGGTCTCTCTGCACTCACTACACACACACACACACACAGATGTTTAACTTACTATATTTGTGAGGTCATCAATAGGGTTCTATCAATCTTCGTATTAATTTACCAAATTAACACTACAGCTACCCCTAAACCTGACCTTCACCTCAGTATCCAAACCTAAACTGAACCCTGACCTTAACCTCAGTATCCAAACCTAAACTTAACCCTGACCTTAACCTCAGTATCCAAACCTAAACTGAACCCTGACCTTAACCTCAGTATCCAAACCTAAACTGAACCCTGACCTTAACCTCAGTATCCAAACCTAAACTTAACCCTGACCTTAACCTCAGTATCCAAACCTAAACTGAACCCTGACCTTAACCTCAGTATCCAAACCTAAACTGAACCCTGACCTTAACCTCAGTATCCAAACCTAAACTGAACCCTGACCTTAACCCTGACCTTAACCTCAGTATTCAGAGGACTAGTTTTCTGCACACACCTTGACGATCTTATATAACGCTCACATTAGGCACTGCTCTGAAATGGATAATCTTAGATAGCTCGAAGTGTGGATCAGTCTCTCTGTGGTCGGGCTGAGGTGTAAACTGCCTGCTATTAATATCATACAGCTGTTTTTTAATTATGTGTTGGTTTTACCTGCACATATATTCCATTTTAAACCATGAGAGCGATGTTATGTGACAAATTTTATTTTCACAATTAAATATGAGGCTGTTTTATAATATTTGTTGGCCCTTATAAAGGTATGAGCATGCCATCCCTGCTAAGGTTACTGACTAATCAATGACTCCCCCTGTGTACAATCTGGTCAATTTGAGCCACTCCAATGCAAAACTAACTGAATCAAATGAAAAACATATGATCTCAACAAAACCCCAAACTCTGACGCAAACGTTCACACGGTGCAACTATGGGCAGAACATAAAGTCAAAATTATACTCGTTTGTCTCAAAACAAGACAGTCAGAGCTGAATGTTCACTTTGAATACACTGTTAATCAAACACCAGTACATATTTTACATTCCGCAAAAAAAAGCCTATTCTATTTATTGGGACAAAGCGGCTTCTGTGAGCAGATATCACGAGTCTAGAGCATGCCCTGCCAACAAAATTAACCTACAATTAATGTGACTGCCTCCAGTTTTTCACCAGCGATCATACAACTGTATTAGATAAGACACTGAGCGCACCAACAGCAGCCACTGCACTAACAAATCCAGCCCTTCACTGCAGTAACGGCTGTAATGATATCAATAAAAGAGCCATTAAATTAGAGCAAGAGGGACTGATAATCAGGAAACCCCGCTGGAGGAATCGCTACTTCCTGCTGCTCTGAGCAAACTCCTGATGGGTGGTGCACAACCACTGCACAAAGGCTACAGCGGGGAGAGAGAGAAATGGAGTGATGGGGAGGGACGGTGGAGAGCAGGAGCAGAGAGGTCTGCAACTGGGGGAGGAGCAGACAGGTGCACAACTGGGTTGTTGGGGACACAGTGCAAGCTGCTTTAGTGTCTATGGGATGGTAACGCGGGTCTTCAGCTTTCTCATTCTCTACTTCGAGGAATCTAAAAGGCTGAGCACCACCACACACACCACCAACTCACAACAATGCGGTAATCTTTGAGGCTAATGCTGCTTACACGGAACACGTAGTGTACTGATCAAGTTAGAACCTGGTTCATTTAAACTGACAGGCTGATTCATTGTCTTATCTAGAACTGGGCTGGTCAGTTAGCTAACAGGCTAAAGGATAGCAAATGTGCTAAACAGCTCCATCATTAATCTCACAGGCTTGAATTAAAGAACTTATGTACTGCGTTATTACAGTCTAAAGAACGGACCCCGAGTGTCTCTGTTTCAGTAGCATTAAACCCAGACTGGACCTGAAACACCTCAGTGCCTCCTAAGCAGTCAGCTTTCGGAATTCTGGCTTCTACAGACAGACAGTGCACTGTGTGTGGAGTACAGATGTGTCAGAATCCGGAATGCCTGTGTTTAGCTACAGTATGTGCTCAGTAGGATGTGCAGTTCTTCCTTAGGTCCCTTCATTCTCCGTTTCTCGGGTTTAGTTTCAGTTCATTTAGAAATATTTATCTGTCTGATGTTCAGTAGAGATCTCCAGTCTCTATCTCTCTCTCTTTCTCTCTCTGTCTGTCTCTGTGTCTCTCTCTCTCTCTCTGTCTCTCTCTCTCTCTGTGTCTCTCTCTCTCTCCGTGTCTCTTTCTTTCCTTGTCTGTCTCTCTCTCTGTGTCTCTCTCTCTCTCTCTCTGTCTTTGTCTCTCTCTCTCTCTGTGTCTCTCTCTTTCCTTGTCTCTCTCTCTCTCTCTCTCTCTCTCTCTCTCTCTCTCTCTCTCTCTCTCTCTCAATAAATGTTGAAGGAATTCCTCTTACAGTCCTGTTTCTGATTTCAGTAAATCAGTTTCCTGTTTTAAGATGATTTAGGGCTAGGGTTATGATACATCTGGGTTTAGTTCTACTTGTGTTCTACTTGTTGCAGCCAACAGAATCACCATATTCCACTAGTAGTAATAAATTTTTTTCCATATAAATCAGTTTTCTCCTAAAATGAAGAACACAAAATAAATAGAATTAATAATGCTATGCTAATATTTATGGTAGTTCACTCAGTACTGTGCTTTTGAGCATTTTCTACTTTTTTCCATTCCACCTTTGAACTCTTATCCGAGCTAATTATTACTAGGCTGGAGCTTATTTTTAGATTCCTTTTTCAGGAGGCTAATCTCGCAGTGTGGACAGATAATTCACTGGTATAAAATCATTCTCTGGTGTGTTTCCTTCACTTTAGCTCCTCCTACGTGAAGTACAGGTCTGAACACTGCAGGATGTGAACCCATCCTTCTAGTCCTCTTTTAAGAGCTTATTTGACTGGAAATTAAACCAACAAAAGTCTCTCACTCTCTCTCTTTCTCTCTCCCCCTTTCACTCTCTCTCCCCCTCTCCATTCATTAAGTTTACAAAGTCAGGAAGCACATCAAAGTGGAGACATTTAGCCACAGCATTAACTGATTTCAGTGTGTCTGTAGTTCATCAGGATCTGGCAAATCCAATAAAGCAGTCATGGTGTTTCTAGAGAAAGAACCAGCACAAGGAACCAACAGAGAACCCGAGGCAGCCAAACATGCCACGTTGGACTGGCTGTGGAAGGTTGTGCAGTAGACCTCGTAAGGCTGGGAGCTCGTCCAAATACAGCTACTGCCGAGCATGGCAGTTTGTTGGTTTCTCTATTCCTCCTGCTCTCTCTCCCTCTCTCTCTCTCGCTCGCTCTCTCACTCGCTCTCTCGCTCACTCTCTCGCTCACTCTCTCGCTCTCTCGCTCACTCTCTCGCTCTCTGGCTGGCTCTCTCTCTTTATGAGCTAGCTACTAGCCACATCTGCTGAACAGCTGCCTCCATAAACACAGGGTCCAGCTGCTTTTTGTTCAGCTATATATAAACCACCTTACATCATCCCAGTTCAGAAAGGGAAACAACAGGTTTGCTGCAATGAGCACTGAGCTACTTGCTACCTGATATCGGTTCAGCTTGCATTATGACTGGCATTATTAAAATCTCGCTGAATCTTTTCCAGGCCATCTGTTATGGAGAACGCAGCACGACCCAAGACGGATCTGTGTGCCTTCTGGCTGCAGAGCGGTCAGAGCTTTTATCTTAGACCTGAGAATGAATTTAGAATGCAACACGGGTAGAACAACACAATGAGGCATCCTGACAGCTGACACTCTGCAGGTTTTATAGAAGGGCGGGCAAATTTTAAAGGAAAGCGTGTAAAAGGAAATGCCTACAATGTTACTTATCAGGTCATGTAATATTCTGGAGGGTAGAATCAGATCACTCAGCCTCAAACTCATGCCTTGGTATGCTTTTTGCTTTTTCATCCATTGGGCTTCTCACTACAAGACCCATCAGGCAGGAATACAGGGAATACAGGATACTGGGTATAATTAGGATTTTATAGATGCTGATATTAATACTGATGGTTATCAAAACTTATCCAGAGTACTTTTCATCATTTGGTGCAAAAAACAAAACACAATTTAAAACAATGTCAAACGTCTGATTACCAGGCGTAAAAAGGCAGTTAGCCATTTGTGCTATGCTTGCTACTGAATGCCAATTCAGTACCCATCCAGCCTGATAATCACTGTTCCTGAAGCTGGAAAGGGAAAATCCAAACAAGACGCTGGTGAACAGGACACAGGCTTCATCCTGGTAGTTTTAATGCTGGTAGTATTCCTAATTAAGGAGACCGGAGCATGTAAATGATCCTACCTGAAGTTTTATGTAGGAACTACCTGTAAATATGTGCTACCATAGGACATTTCAACACAAGACCTGGAGGCTGCACAGACCACTTAGGAGCAGCAGCCACTAACGTGCGACGCCGCTTCAGATTTACAGGATGTTGTATTTGTAAGTGTTTATGATGTCACTGGTGTTACCTTCTTTTACATATTGTGGTGTTGGTTACTTCTGTGTTTCTTTAGTTATCTACAGAGGGAACGGGGTGGGCTATTTAGTTATGGGAGTTTTATTTTTAAGGAAAATGAAATTAAGCTTTAACGCTGTTCGCAACTATAGGATATACGGAGGTAAATCCCTGGTTCAACTATCTCCTGGAAGATAGCGATAACAATGATGTTATCCTTCTTTATTTGGTACATAATATAATAAAATATAATATATAATATAATAAAATTATCACTACGGACTCAAACAGACTGTGAACTGTTGTTCACTTTAAAAACCAAACAACAAGCCCCTACTAAAAAAACACCATGAATATAGATGATTTAAATAGACGGCCTGTTCACCATTATAAACAACAAATTTCACTAAAACTCACGAGTTGCCATGCAGGTCATCTGGGCTTGTCTGTCTGGTGGTAGCAACCAAGCACCAAGCTAGGAAGCACGATACACCTAATCACCCAATTCACTACGTCTTCAAAAATTAGACACAACGAACAAAAACACTTAAGGATGAATTATAAGATGTTAAAGCGTATGTAGTTAAACTTATTGACTTGATGTCAGAAGGTCTGACACTAACCCCACTGAGGACTACAGAATAAGTAGCTGCTGGGAATCGGAAGAGGCAGAAGACGCTTATACAGATCTATCAGCATTACTGAGGTCGACCCTGCTAACCTCCCAGTCTTTAAGGTGGTACTATAGGAATGCTATAGTCTCTGTCCTTCCTGTCCCGCAGGGGAGACGTAGCACAACACGTTTGTTCTTTAGACAGGTGGGTTAGTGATGATGCTTCGACGGCCGGCCTTGGCTGAACTCGGCTCAAGCAGAGATATATCACGCTCTCTGGAGATGGATACACGTCTCCATGGCGACTCGGACACAAATTACCCGGCTCTGTGCCGGGACGCAGCGGGGAGGTTATATAATTGAGATGTGTGTGGCCTTACGACGCACAAACCAGCTTGTTTATGAATCGGTGTCCACCTGAAAAGTCTATATTCACCTGGCTGACACTGCTTAGCGTGATTATAACCTGCAGACGTCAGACGTACAGTTTCACACACCTGCTGTTAAACAGGGGATTTTATACCAACATGCACCCGGCTTATATCACGACGACACCCGTCTGTCGGCAGTGCCCTGCTTACCATGTGCACACCCTGGGAATTCATTACTCAGTATCTCTCTGCATCTTCATCAGGAAGTACATTCTTCTAGATAGCGCCAGCTGTGTCACATACAGAACCAACCACACGCACACACCCACCCACAAACGTTCCAGAGTGGCAAATTCAGGATATTTCCAATTAGCTCCATATATTTCATCATCTTTTTGAAGTGCTATTGATTTAGAAGAATGATGATGTCTCTGCCGGGTGTAAACCAGACACACTCACCAAATAAATAATGAATTACTGAATTAACCACAGAAAGACAACCACAAAGATTAAAGTGAATTAGCAACAGAGATCTTCATTCCTCCAGTCCTTAAGTGTTTCTGTTATTTCCGACAGAGATGGCAGCACCACACAAAACCCACCAACGCACTCCAGTTGGAGGATGTTAAAATACACGCTTCAGAAAACGTATTTTTTAATTTTTGAATCTATACAGCTTTTACTGAGGTTCAGTAACTGTACCTGCCATTTTAAATGACCCCACACCAACATTACTACATGTATTAGTGTTACTCTGGAATCAATCTACACTACTTCAGCCGGATTTGGACAGCCCTGAATATGAGCAATCAGAAAGGAGGAACTGGCCAAGCAGTGTGACGTAATAGAAAGAACGGTGATGTGGTGTCTGGGAGGTCCCACGACACCCAGACAGAATGTCAAGCATGTCAGAACTGTTCTAATTTATCCAGCTAGTTTGACGTACGCATCCTACAGCGTGTTTGTTGCTGACTAACATCTACAGCTCTAAACTACGTGTTATAGAGGACGATATGGGAAGAATCCTGTTACTGCAGGACACTATGATGACACACGATCAGATTTGACCAGTTGGGACTGAAAGAAACCCAGATCCAGTAAATCTACCTTTAAAAACACTACGAAACAGGACTAATGTTGCCCACCCCTAATATCATATAGCCCACCTTAACCGATTCATCTGCTTTAAAACCTGAACTTGAGGGCACTGCTGGAACTTCTGGGATCTCTTAACTTTGCTCCAGATTTTTGTGTCAGGATCAATAGCTTCTATCTATCTGAAGCAAGAATACCAGTCAGGTGGGCACTGACATATAGACTGCAGGGACCCCGTACTGACAGAGTGGCCATCTGGGCTGCTGTTGGGGTCTTTGATCAGAGGCTCTCTATACACTGACGCCCGTCAGGTGGGCTAATCAGGGCTGGAGGCACATTAACAGTTCTGAACATGCACTTCAAAAGGAACTCCTACAGAGCCACGTTTACTCCTCCGCTAGAGGGACTCTGAGTTGATATGGAACAGGCTACTGAACATGACTTTAGAAATTAGAGGAAGCAGTGAAGGTAGCTTCTTTGAATCATCTCAGCCCGTCTGGCTCGTTTATGAATGAGTAAACATGCTCATGGCGACTGCGCCAAAACAAGACCTCCAGAGCTGCGCATTCAGAGCCGCTCCAGAGATTCGATCAATACCGGGTGCATTCAATACGTGCTTTCTTTAAAATCCATTACTGGATTTCAGATCCGCCATAATGATGCGAGCGAGTCCGCTTCATCAGGAAGTAAGCCCTGTAATAGTGTGGTAAACGTGTCAACATGGAACTTCACTGTGATGACGACTACGCCAGCTACCGCTCCCTCGGCAGCCCGGCATGAGGCTCGGCTTGGGGAAACGTATTAACCTGATCTCTAGGAAATGTATGATGGTGGAGATAGTATGCCAGGACTCATTCCGCCTGCTGCTTTATTCAGGGCACTGCTATGAATTAATTATACAGGAGCAAATCAAACTAGGAGCAGCTCAATAAAGGGGGTTGTATTTCAGCAGAGCAGAATAGCGCTCTCTTTGTCCTCTGTGTCGCTTTTTCTTCCTGCCACTTTTTTTTTTTTTATAACAAGAAGTTCAAATGTTGACGCAGACATATTCACTTCCGATGCAAGTTTCTGTTCCCCTCAGCGCTCTGTTTGCACACAATGTGGGGTCTACAGTCGGTCCAATGCATTTCTTTAGAATCAAGCAGTGGGGACGATGCAAATAGGGATTTGTAACTTGATCCTGATCCAGGCAGGTTTAGTCACAGGCACAATGAGAATATATGCTGTTGTTGTGATGAATTATGTCACAATACAACTGAATATGCTTTTTATCATATTACATAACATATGCTATATACAGCTTTATAAGTAACACTGTTAATGTATGGTTCATTATAAAGACAGCGAAATTAGTACTGTTTAACTTTAGCCCAACAATACATGCACAAATACTGAACAGTAATTACTGTGTTCACCGTTTCTGATCGCCCACTTTTTTATTCAGTCACAATTTAGACCTCAGCCAATATCAACATGAAAAATACCAACACACTGTGAAGAACAGATGTAAATTTACATCTTCTAAGCCGCTTAGCCTTCTGGGTTGTGGAGGGTACTGGAGCCTATCCCAGTGCTCATAACTGCATAAGGCAGGAAACATCTTGGACTGGCTAGCAGGTCATCACAGGGCAGACACACACGCGCACACACCCACACCTAGTGGGTCAATTTAGCATCTCCAGTTCAACTGACTGCATCTGAACTGGAGATGCTAAATTGGAAGACACCCACACAGACACGGCAAGAACACTCCACACAGAAAGAGCCGCGGACGCCCCGGCAGTGAGTCGAACCCTGGCTTTCCTGCTGTGAGATGACGGTGCTACCCACTGCACCACTGTGCCACCCCTAACTCAACAGTAGTGGCAGTTTAGTGTAAGGAACGGTGCACTCTGGGAAAAACAGGTCCAGCCTCGGCTGCGTCCACGTGTTTTCACACCAACCGTCTTCCTCCCCACCATGACCTGTAAATTTGGACTTGGAGACACATCTTAACCAGTCTGCATATTAGAGGGGACGAGAGATACACCTTAAAACACCCGCCAAAGTGGCTTCAAGCGGAAGATACATTACGCAGGAAGGCTTTTCCAGATTTCAACACTGCATCACTGCAGCCATGCCCAGAGAGGACGGACAGAGCAACCCAGCTACATTTCACATTCTGACAGCTATAAAACCTTTATACTGCAAAAACAGCAGGGCGTCGTTAAAACCGGGCACTACACGCACTATTACGGGCGTGTATTACACTGTGACCGATTCTGTGTTGTGATTATGTTAATCAACACATATCTCGAAGGCCACATCTAATAAAAGCACCCTTGAACTGGACCCGCACGTTGCATAAACATGCTTCCTTGTTTGCCAGCCCCGGCTCACAACACATGAGACACATACAGAGCATAACACACGTCCACACGTGCAGACACGCCCAACGTGTCAGTCACACACACTGGCCTCACTCAAAATGGCATACGGCTGTACCACATATCTGCAATAGAGGAAGGAGACGTCTGTGCAGTCAACCGCTCGTGATCAGTAATTAGAGGCTACTAAGTGCCAAGCTCATGATTAAATACGACCTTAGACATCTGGCCCTCCTAAAGTTCCTCACACCAGTTATTAAAATGTAGTTATCTGTATCTGCTGTGAACAGCCGCGATCGGATAATCACTGCTTCTTGCACATTTACATCTCATAATGCACTGTGCCTCACTGTTTGACCACAGACTTCTGCACTTGAAATAGTTTAGGGAACTGAACACACTGAAGCGTCCTTATCTTGGAAAACCAAAATGTTCCCCACCTCAAAATACACACTCCAATACATACAGTGCATATAACTAATTTGCCTGTTTATTAATTCTTTGCCCTCTGATGCTGATACCTGATCCAATAAACATGAGCCGATACAGAGTACCGATACCAATACTATAACTAATTAACCCATAAATCCTGATATCTATACTTTTTAATATTTATTGCTGCTTACCATCTCCATCCCCACCGGTACTGATACTGCATTTAAGTGCAGTATTGATGCAACACTACATACATATACAATATATATACACACACATCCAACTACAGCCTACAGGAGTCTATGCCTGTTCAGTTTACAGTTATAAGGAATGTTTTAGCCCTTCTAGCATAAAGGAATCCAATCAGAACACCGCTCATTTACATAGCCATACAGATATCAGAGCCATGTATATAAAGAGGTTGGAAAAACATGTAAAAAGTTATTCTGAATGTTTTAGATTCTAAATAAAACCACATAGAAACAAATAAAACACATGAAACACATGCAGGATATAAGCCCTTTAAAATATGTTTACCTAAATGCATCAACAGGTGGATAAGGATGGGATGTCCTTTGTAATGTAACACCTGGTGATCTAATCTCACATCTTAATACTAGGTGTAAATGAGGTCTCAATGGTGGACACCTTTCAGAACTAAAAAGGGAGTCAGGGTCGGGCCGGTGTCAAACTCATAGCCTCCTCATACCACCTTAAGACTCCTTCCTGAAAATGACCGTGGGTTAAATGTTTGTGTATGAGGGGATTTCAGACGTGACCGAACCGCCTGATAAGACCTCAGGTTTTACATGATATGCATTTTGCCAGCTGTCTGTGTGAGGACGGGTTAGCACAGACGTGAGGAGCCGAGTTGTCACCTTTTCTGGGAGCTGTCACGTTGGTGCGTCTCTCCCAGAGTCTCACCAGAAGGTAGAGGAACAGGTGCTATTTTTAATCAGCCTGCTTCATCAGTGTCAGATTTTTCACTCTGCTGCTCTTATGATGGGAAAAACAAACCACTGTCCTTTGGCTTAACTTGACCTTCAGGCTTCATGCTAGATACAACAGAGATATCACGTGTCCTCACACACACGGCCGAGGTGTCTTCATTTGGTGGTGTTCCACATAAATATCTATGTGTCTAACATTATCTATACGAAATTAACATTAGAAATTAATAAGTACTGTCGGACATTACTACACTAGGAGAAACTAAAATTCTAAATAAAATCTGAATAAGGATGGACCATAATGTCGGTGTCGCACAGATGTTAACAGATAACTGTATTAAATTTTTGCACTACTGGACCGATGATTAGAGTTACATTAGGTCACACACATTGTAAAAACACAGAACTGTTGTGGAACTACTGCACAAAATATTAGAATTTTATTGATTTTACTGAATCTGTACACCTTTACGGCAATGCTAATCCAGGTATATTCAGTCCCACATACATTTGCATCAACGAACTTTACAAATATCTGACATCAGAATCAGTTCAAAGACTTCATGCTAACCGTGATGTATGTGCATAACAAAAAGTGCATTATCAGCATGTAAGCAAGGTCACATGCCGATTCTAATAATCAACAAAATGCTATATCAGTCAGGATGATAATTGGGGGCTGCTCAAGAGCATTTTTCAACATGTCCGATACTGATACCCTAACCTTGAGTATCTGCCGATACCAATGCCAGTCCAATATATTCTGTCTCATAAACATCTGAGCTGTTAATAATACATTGGTCTAAATAAGCCTTGCTTAACCATCTAAATAACATAATCTAACTGTAGACCAGATATTCTCCACCTCTAAAGACCTGGGAAACACCTAAAACTACAGCACGACTCAGTTCTGCAACACCACTAGACGCAACACAGCATATCTAAACCTTTCCACACTCAGAACTTTATCAGTGTTTCTGATTGGTCAGCACCATCAAACATTCACAATCAGATTTAAAGTGCAGCTTTGTGCAAAGGTTTAGTTACGCATTTACAAAAATCAGAGAAATTAGTCTTATTTAAAGCTCTTTTACTCTGATCAGTCTGAAAACATAAATACTGGGTTACAGGCTACCATGTATCACGGTATAGAAAAATCACCCAATATAAAAATACCGCAATCATTCAGAAACTCCAAGTCTGTATCACAAAAATCACATGCTTAAGCAGTCTTCACACAAACGTTGCGTTTTACTCCGTTACTCCGAGTTACTCCGTGACTAAAACACATCGTTATCTAATTAAATGGCCTGTAGTGAACTGGACGTGTCAGTCAAAGGAAAACGTAGAAAATTCCAGAATTCCCTTTTCCGCCCTAAGTCCTGTTAGCCCAGGGATGCACAACTGCACAGTTTGGTAGTTTACCCGCTCAAGTAGACCCGTTTCAACTCATTGCTAGGTTTAGTGGGTGTGTTTGAGTAGAGGAACTATCTAACAGTGATGGACACCAGGACTGGGGTTGTGCACGCCTGGGTCAACCAATCAGAGCGATGGCTAATGTGCAAGACTGCAGGTATAATGACCCCTCAATAACTATCAAAGAGCAGAGGAACCGGAAAAAAGAACAATACTCTTTTTTCTTTCTTTTTAAAGCTGCTTTGAGACAGTGTTGGTTGTAAAAAGCGCTATACAAATAAATATTGATTGATTGATTGATAGTTATCTGGTTCAGAGAACCCTAGAAATACAGGTTCCAGAGGTTCCAGCTCCACTGATAAGATTTTATGCATCATTTAATTGTCCCTTCAGTGTTACCTCCACCATTTATATCAGCCTAGTTTTACATTTCACTGCAAGCGCTACTGAATATAAATGCCAGTAAATACGCATCTGTGTAGCCATTAATACCGTCTGATCCTCCAGTTATGCGACAAAGCTGCAGTTCTGTTCATATCAGATGGCACTGAATCCCTGACTCATCACTCCATCTGGGAAAAAAAATCTCAAAATCCTCTCACAGACCTTAAAATGAAGGGACTCAACAGGAATACAAGGGGAATTCTGTAGGGAGATCTGTTTCTGTGGTAAGAACATGAAAACACAGGAGCGCTGGGATTAAGGGTAAATCAAACGAAAGCATCTAACTAGCATCTAGGCTCTGTATGTATAGATGCTCCCGTCTGTCTCTCTTTGGGTAGATCTGAATGTGGGTGCACAGGGTGTCAGAACCTTCAGATGTGTAGCTGAGCTTTGTACCCAGGATCAGATGCACATGATGCTTCTTACTGAAACCAGAGCAGTGTGCATCACTCCACATCCTTAAGCTTATCAAGATGATATTTAGAAGGAAGTGTTTTAGTCACTGATGGCAGGAACTACATCCTGTATCTTTAACAAGCCCAAAATGTTACATCACTTTGCCTTAAGCTTCTTTAGCAGCTGATGTAACATAGAAATATCAGCCCTGTGGCTCAGGATGCTGCTCCTGACTCTGACGTGCATGTGTACTGCACAGGAGTAGTAATAGCCTCTTAGCAAAAACTTCAAAATGCAAACGCTCGAAAGAGATTCCTCAGTTATTACTCCAGGAACGTGAGCTAGCGTTAGCGCTAGTCTTACCACCTCTGCCACTGCACCTACCTCAGGAGAACGCAGAGGACCCAAAGAGAAGGAAGCAGGCGGAACAGAGAGCAGAAATTAGGGAAACGAGTTACGCTCACTCGTTTCAACATCATTAAACTTAATGTTGGTTACTGATGACCTGAGACTATCACAACGACTGCAACACAAGCACGCCCCTAATGACGCCTCTGCTTCCAATCACAGCTGCTACACAGAGCCAGCTCATTTACATTTTTGTGGTTTTCCAAGTACAAAACACACAGAACCCAGGCATAAATCATTAAATTAATTAATTAAATAAACAAACACAGAATTAAAGGTATAACTGGACTGCTCTGTGTTTATCCAAGAAAGCATCTAACTAGCATAATGTCACATGAAAATCTGTGTCCTGAGTAGCATACACTCATGTCTCTGACACCTGAGGTCCCTTCAGCCAGTATTTTCCCGCCTCCTCCGGTGTTCAGACAGCCGGAAAAAAGGCAGAGACAGAGGAGAAGAGGAAGATCGGTAGGAATAAGTAACTTTCAGGGCTTCTGGACCCGGCCCAGGAGTGCATGCATGGACTACGGCTGCCTGAATACTGCCGGTGGTCAGTTCTGCACATACTCGCTGCCTCTCTCTCTGTCTCCGTCTCTCTCTCTCTCTCTCTCTCTCTCTCTCTCTCTCTCTCTCCAGCTGCCTGTGCACTCTCAATTCCAAGACTCCATTAGTGTTGTGCAGCAACTGGTGCCCTTGGCCATCTCAAACCCTGAACACAAAATTCTGTCCTTTTAAAGGTTTAACCCACATGCAGGTCTTTGTGTTTACCTTGCTTCTGTTTATTGCTAAAATCATTAACATAAGTGGCCTATTCACTGAGTAGCCTATTCACTGAGTAGCCGGTATCGCTAGGGGCGAGCAATCGACTTTTTAGATGAATCACTAAAAGATTCTGAATCGGTTCACGGTCTAGCAGGGCAGAAACCTAATAAACCTTATGACGGTGCCCTGCGTGAAGTCACTGACCTCCTCAGTACGACCCGTTCTACTGCTAGTGTTTGTCTAGAAAGACTGCACGACCGTATGCTTGATTTTATAGCTACAGGTGTGGCTGAAACACCTGAACTCCATAAACAACGGGGGTGTCTACATACCTCTGACCATATAGTGTATGTCTGAGGATTGATATGAATTAAAACACAAGCAAAAGACCCCAAACTAGAAACATACTGAGCAGCTAACAGGTACGCATGTCCTCACTGCCACTCCAAAACAGTAATGGTGCCAGGAGAGGACAAAAACCTTCTTTACTGTCAGTGTATGCATAGACAGTTTATTCCATGTGGAGCATTTCTGTTGGTCCATTTGTCATGGTTCAAGGTCACTGTTCAAATGATGTAGAAAAATACAAATTAACTGAAATGGATTTTTAAAATTGTTTTTTTTCCGTTTACAGCAATGATATTCTGAGTTTTGCAGAGTTGGCATTAATGTTTACTAAAGGGTTAGCAGTAAAAAACATGCCATCCAGCTGACTTCTAGAGCAACACTGCTATAACAACAGAAATACCTCAATTTTTGGCTTTGGAGGCCATTTTTTCAGTTAAAAACATGTGTGGTAGTGTAACATTTCTCTAGCAGAACGATTATCAGAAATATATATAAAGATATATATATAAAAACTTATTTATACTATCTATGAAAAACTAAATACTGTGGTGCACATGATGTATCATGAAACATGAAGTACTATGATATAACATGTAGGCCATATCGCCCACAGCATACAGATACAGCTCTACTATACAGTATGCACTGGGAGGTGTAGCTGTGTGAGCTTCATGCTCCTCAGAAGTTTAGCAGACATTGTTTCAAACAACAGTACTCCAACTCTTTCTGTTCTGGGTCACAACCTTGACACATCAACTGTTTTGAGAAACAACACTTGCTGGCAGTGTTGTGGGCATGTTTCTGGAGACGGTTAAAAACAAACCCTAAACCTCTTCTTGTCAGGGACATTCTGAACACACAACAAAATAAAACCAAAAGAGGTCCATTCCTTCTCGGATCACTTTCTTCCTCTGCTGCCTCGAGAGCCCGCTTTAGCAGTAGATGGTGGGCTGGCTGAAAACAGCACTGCATGGACGTGAGGAGGTAGTAAGGGCATGACTCAGTTCCCTCATGCTGAGAAGTCATGTTGTTCTCTGAACAACCCACAATCGAGAACAGTAGGGCGAGAAGATGCTATATTAAACAACATGTGACGCATTCGTTTGGGTCCATTTGACCCACTTCAACTGTTCCGTCTATGAGGTTCAGATCAACCTGCCCGGAAACAGATACCAGAAAATAGTTTTTAGGAAAAGGCCTTTGACTTTAATCTATTAAATCCACTGTGAGTGTATTTTCTGTGTGCTATCCACCTGGTTTCTAAAAACCGACTCTGGAAAAAGCCACAAGCTCAAACAGGGAAGCGGGAAATGAGATTACTAAGGGGGCTGCACGATACGATAATAATAACAACGAGAAGAACATAAATTAATGTTGCACCAATATTGTCACCGATCAGTCTCAGCGCAGATACTGCCACCTGAATACATTATCATATGGGATACCAGTACCTAAGATCGATAAAACAGTGATGTTGACTAAACTCCAGCCTGGAGTCTGATGCCCAGAGATGCAGCACAAATGATAAAAGGTGCACACGCGAGACAAACGACTTGAGAAATTCGGTTGTGGATTAATATTCAGCTCCGGTTTTGTCATCAGAGAAGCTGCTGGGTACCATACATGCTGTTCAGCTCTGTTTTACACTATTAAGACATTTTACTTTTAGCCAAGATGCTAATCAAGACTCATTCTGCTAATTACTATTGATATGATAGTAATGCTAACTACTATTTAAAATAAAATGGGTTAGTTTTTTTATTCAAGTTTGATTTGTTTTAATAGTAATACAAAAAACAGATTTTACCAAAATTAAATATTTAAAAATGGAATAATGTATAAATATCAGGACATATAAAGTAGCTACGTTAGATAGGGTTAGTATAGAAAAAGTTGTACTGGTGCATCTGGAATAATAATAATAAACCATTTACTTTTACGGCATTTAGCTGACGCTCTTATCCAGAGCGACTTACAAGGTTAACCATATTACAGGTAGGCCAATGTAGTGTTAGGAGTCTTGCCCAAGGACTCTTATTGGTGTAGCACAGCATCACCCAGACCAGGATTCAAACCCCAGTCTCCCACATGTGGTGGTGGCTCTCTGGCATGCAGTCGTGTTATCTGCTGAGCTACACCAACCAGCTAAACCAAACGTCAACTACTTTATGCAGGCCTTTGACTAGCGCAATACAAACCGACTCATCTATATTTTTATTATAATAATCAAAGTACTATATACTATTATTATACTGTACAAATACTGCATACATTATTATTGTTATTTTTTATTATTATAGCATTAGAATTAAAGCATTAGAATTCAAATATCCAATACTGAATATTATTCGAATTCAAGGCTAAAACTGAAAGTAAAAAAAATGCTGAAAATGCATCAGTCAGAAAAACGTTACTGCACAGGTACAACTTGCACATGCTATACATGCAGAGAGTGTGGGTGACCAAATCGGTTACTGTGGCACATATCAACACTCTGATCAGTGGTCGCTTTTCCTGAAGCAGGAGAGAGAGCAGAGAGAGCAAGATGTGCATATCAGTCAAAACTGATATGAAGGAGGTGTCTTTAGGGATGCGATTATTAGATGATTTTGTGATCATTTGAGGCTTACACAGATTCTTTTTGAGTCTGTTTGTGTGACGTTAATACATAAAGACGTAGACACATGAGAAAAACCCGACACCTCTAACTGCAGCACCACACTCACCCTATTTCAGCCTGGTTATATCAGTAACGATCACTCAGTTATGATACTTTCATTTCAGAGCTAACAGTATAATCTCACACAGCTTTACCACCAACACACCTCTCCTCGTCCCTGCTCTCAGACCGTGCTGTCGATGCACCACCATGCACCACTCTGAGATGCCCATTTGCACTCCTGACCCATTCAGGGCACAGAGCTCCACAGTGTCGAAATGGACGTATTAGGAAAGCTCGAAAAGCGTTTGTGTGAGGAAACTTCCATCCTAGTCTCTTGAGGAGGCTCACTGTTTCTCAACAAAGACCCTGCCCTGAAAGGACCAGCGATGGCATGGGGCAAAGGAAAGATCTAATTCAACAGCAGAGTACGTGTAGAGGGAGCTTTAATAAGGCTCTTCTCACGTGCACGATGAGACTCCCCAAGCATACTGCATTAGTCACCCAGCAGACGAGACGGAAATTAAAACAGCATTACGGTGATTTATCTGACACAAAATTAAAGTGGAAACCGCTACCCATCCAAATTCGTAACGGTGGCAAGCGCTGCCAACCCGTTTACTGCTTTAAACATTAAAGGGCTGAATTCACCTCCCAGTTGTAGGTAAACATCATTCATACCATTTACCCTCTAATCAATACAGTCCATATAGGGCAATTGACCTTACTCTTCTGTGAGGTCAAGAAGCATCATACAGCAGATTAGCCCGGAGGTTTCTGAACCAGTGCATAAGAGCCAGCCGTCAATCTGAAGAGAGGTCATTTACGCATACCAGTCTTGTAGGCACAGAAACAAAAACAACCTGTTTATTTCTAAAGCTGGAAAAAAGGACATGCAAGAGCCCAAAAACTCTGGCCACAATTCCGGTATGGAAAAACTAAACACAGTTAAAATGAATTGAAAACTACAGATATGGGCCCTTTAACTTGCACAACAATTACTACTTTCACCACAGGAAGACAGTGACGTTTGTCTCTGATCTCTGATTGCAGGGTGTGTGCTGCAAATGTGAATAATGCAGAGCATGCACTTCGGTGAGTAAACTATTTACATTCTGCTGATAGCAGGGAGTCTGTCCTCAATTCAGGCTCTGCATTATATTTTCCCCCCCAAATGTCTCCAGTGTCCTCTAGCACTTTTTACTGCTGAATCTTTCAGGTTCTGGAGCGTCATATCTATCCCAGGTGCTGTCTGCATCAGTAGCATCTCAGCTGTGAGCTCACAGGATAAAACATGAGACAATGGGAACACATAGGGACACAACAAGTTACAAGTTCACGACGGTGAAGTTCATGAGGGTGCTATTACTGCTGACATCTAACATAATGCCCACTGATGTATTACAACAGTCAGAGTAACGAGGTATCAGTCAAAACATGGCGAAGGCCGTGTCTTCTGAGGATGTGGGTGAATTATAATTTGAGATCACTTGAGATTAAAAATCACGCATTATTTAGCCTGTACTTACAAAGTGTGTTTATACACAAGAGAATAAGCATGTATATCAAATCGTAAGAAACTAGGGATGCACTGAAATGAAGATTTTTGAAACTGAAACTGAACAAAATAAAATATTTGGCCGATGGGTGATGGCTGATTACCAAACACGTTTTTCACAGTCTTTCATAAATTTTGCCACATTTTCACCATTACATAAGCAAAATAGACTAAAAATATTTTTGCTGTGGTTTGCAAAGAAAAAAAAAGACTAAACTACATATTAACACATTTAAATGTAACACTTAAATATATTAGCAATGAAACCACCCCCCCGACACGTCTGCTGCATCACGGAGAGCGCCTCACTCCACACTGGTCACGACTTTACGGCGATGTTGTAAAATTGGGTTTCTTTACGGTGGACGCGGAAATGAGAGAGAAAACGTGCACTGAGAATCAGCTGTCTGTCTGCCTCTCTGTAGCGACTCCTTACTTCCTTACTCTGTCTGGAGTTCTCGAACCCTTGAAACTGAATAAAAGCGGAAGCGTCAGGATGCTCCGACATGACTCACAGTGGAGAAACAACACGTTAAAGTGAGTAGAGAGGTGGCGCTAGCTCTAAAGCTAAGAAGTAACATTTCCGCTCTGGTTTCTGTCTACATCCGGGAACTAGAAAACAGTAACAGCTTCATTAAAAATGTAATTTAGTATAAATTTATGGGGCCTTTCTCACTTATCCTTAGTAAGGGTAACTCACGCATCCTTAGCTTTTCTTATCGCATTGCATATAAACAGAACTCTGCTAAAGCAACACTCTGTCAGATTTGGGGATTTGGAGACCCCTCGGGTGGAAACATGTAATTGCACTCAACACATGGAAGATGACAAAACGGTCCAAATGGTTGTTTTTTAATTGATATTTTGGTCACATCCTCTTTTTTAGGCTTGTCTATTAACAATTACAATCAGGGTAATTAATGACGGCAGGTTATTGATCAAAAGAATTTACCAAAAGAGTGCATCCCTTCATCTCGGCTGGCCAAGAGAAAGTGGAGGCATCTGCAAGTCTAGAATCATTACTATTAGCCAGTTTCTCCAAATAAAGGCATATCATTTTTAACTCTCAGCTGCAGTTTGGTCAGAAACGTACAAGACTGCACCTCAGTCGGATGCCCTCAATTTTCCATTCATAGTTTTCTGAAGCTGACACACTTATGATACGGTCCTGACCCTACAGTAGCAATTACACACCACCACAGGCAGAGAACCCACCCAAAGTTAAAAAGAGCACGCTGCAGTGTAATTTTACACACCCATGATCCATACAAATCATAGGGAGAGCAGAAAGCCTGCCTTGTTTTTGAGCTATCTAATTGTCAGGGACCTTGCTGAGCTATAAAGCAGGGCTCGCATCTGCGGATCACGCCTAGCTGAGGTTCGATAAATAACCGAATGTTTTCCCCCTTTAACTTGAGAGTTTGCGTTAATTTACGCTGCCTCTTCACCAGCACGCTAACGAAGTGAGTAAGGATTCAGTGGAGCGGCAGGAGCACTTAGCTTTAATGAAGTGTGGGAACAAGAAACTTGAACTCATGTGTTTGGCTAAACGCTCGCTTAGGCTAATACCCGGCATGGGCGTAGCAGAGAATTGTGGTTTTCTGCAGCTGGTTATTTCCAACCTGGCTTCCTCACAGTTACCACCGTCTGTCTCCCGGCCCACTGAAGGACCTCGTGGTACAGACATAATGACAAGGTAGGAAATACTCCGCAGAAAAAGGCGAATGGAAAGTCCAGGAAGTCAAGAAAGTCTCGTACACTAACAATAACAGGGGTCCAAAAACTGAGGAGACTGTACTGTAAGTCCAGCTGTGACTGGACTGTCAAGGAATTTGAGAGCCAGCAAACGTTCTGTCCACTCCAGCACTGCAGAGCACGGCACAGATGAGGCACTGCTGCGCAAACATCAATACTGTGGTTTTCCTGTCACATGCATCCTGCATATGCATGTCTTTGAGAAGGGGCGGAAGGGAGGGGTGGGTGGCTGCTCTTTCATGCCGAACTTCTAAACGTCCTCGTTAATGAGAGCGAGTAGTATCCAGCGCTTGTGTCTCTGTGCGCGCGTGTGTGTGGGGACTTTGGGGTGTAATTAGGTGCACACTGAACACCAAACCACTTCTGGAAAGCACACATTATATACTGATTATATACTAACAGTCTCGGGCTTGTCCTGCAGCAGGCCGAGCGCACGGGGGCTTTCAGTCCCTAAAGGACCAATATGATGGAGAACCACACTCCACAGGTCCCTTCTATGTGATCACGGTTAATGTTTCAAATGGCAGTCCATATATGGAAACTACGCCCGTGTCGCGTGAAGCTGTCTGTGATGTCACATATATCCGCCAATGCAACAGGTTGGCCCCACCCCCGGGCTGCTTTTTGAATGAGGTACAGCAGCCAATCAGAGAAAAAGGAAATCATTTATATAATACTTTAGCAGCCTCTAAAGTAAAAAAGTGGTTTACGACCGGAACACCAGCACACAGAGGAGGGCTGAGGGGACCTTAGGAGACGGTTCTTTAATACAGGTTCTTCAAGGCCTCTTTAGCAGAGCCAGTTTTACACGAGTTAAAGCATTAAGGACTTTAAATGGTTCCTCAGATTACTTTATGTGGCACCTACTGTTGCGAGCTTGACCCCATCACAACAGAAGAACCCTACGTGGTGCTATATGGAACCAGATAACACATTCTCCATCAATCTGATGAGGCTAATACTGCGATAACATGTATTACCTTTCTTCAGCTGCATCTATCTATCCATCCATCCATCCATATATATATACAGATGCAGCTGAACAAAAGTAATATATGCTACCGCAGTATGGGATTTCACCGTGCATGTGGTTCAAACTTTACTAAATAAACCTTAAAAAGATATTTACTTCAAAGGAGCAATGTGTAACATGTGTGTCAAATTCACACTACAAACACTACGGGCAGCACATCACCAGAATATGCTCCTCCCCCTCCTTCTTCACTCCTTACCAGTCTAGAAAAACTATTTTGAGTTCATCACCAAACGTTCCTCCCTTTTCCCTCCAAGAGCGACTCCAGCGATGGAAAGCAGCACCAGTGTTAACTCTACTTCTGCTTCTTGGCAAACAACCGCCGCCACCACCTCCACCACCTCCACCACCTGCTCTCGGCAAGAAACCACGTTCAGCAGCAAACAGAAGTGACAATCAATCACTCCTTCTGTCTGCTGCTGAGCGTGGTTTCTTGCCGAGAGCAGGTGGTGGAGGTGGTGGTTGCTCTCCAGGGGTGTGTGTCCTGCTCCTCACATACCTGTCTCTAACTGATCTACCCGGGAGCAGCTCCTTCACCACGACTGATGGAGGTTAGAATAAGGCGTCGGGGCAGCAGAGCTACTTCTCCATCCTCTCATGTTGGACTGATTCCCCTCCTACAGTGACTCACTATCACCTCCTCAGGTACACAGTGGTATTACAGACAGGACGGGCCGGACTAGCTGGTTAGCATGCTAACTCCAGATAGCTGATGCACCGTACGTACACGTCTTTACCGTCACAGCTGATATTACTGCACACCCTGCTGATATCATGTGTTCTTTATGGGATGTTTTAAACTAAAAATCTTACTAATAGCCTCTTTCATGGTGGAAGATTAAATTCAGGCCCTTCGGTGATGGTTTTACCTCAGAAAGTTGATCCAGAAAAGCTTACACTGGTACAGAGGTGCTCAGCAGTAAAGAGGAGCTAGCCGTTAGCCGCTAGCCGTCCTCTACACGGCTGCTGTCACTTACCAAGCAGAAGCAGCTTCACCTCCCTCGCCGCCTTCTCCCCGTCTTCACGGAGGTTCTTGTCGATCATTTTCGACCTTTCGGCGGCCGCCTTGTCCTCGGCGCTCACCGTACAGCCCATGGTCAGCCTCGGTTACAGCTCACAGAGACAGAAAAACGGAGGCACGCGCGCGCGGAGTCTCAAACCCTCAGCGCGGAGGAGGCGGGAAGTCGAGCAGCACGAGAGTCTATTTGTGTATGCAGGTCTGTGGCGGCGCGGGAAAGCGGCGCACGCAGCGGAAAGATGGGAGAGACTGTCACCCAAGTTTCACCAGCGAGGAGACCCGCGGTGCTCCATCAACCGAGTCCCACAGCAGGGCGAGTTTCTCCGGCCAGCAGTGAGCGGCGGTGAGTGGCCCGAAAGTTGCCCCAAGCCGATTTCAGCTGGATCGATCACCAACAGTCCCGTCACGCGTCCACTGACAGCCACATCCAGATGCTGGAGGGGGTGTAGACCGTCTCTCTCTCTCTCTCTCTCAGACTCACACGTTGGAGCGGAGTGCTTCCAGCCCCGAGCGCCTCCGCCGCGTCCTTCTCGTTTGTCCTCTTTCCGCTAAACCCGCGGCATCGTACTCCATACGGACCCCAGATCAACCACCAGCCTGCTGCCTCCGAGAGCTCGGCTCCAGTACTGCCACGCCCGCCGCGCCTCGCGCACAACTTCAGGGGAATAAACAGAGCGCGAGACTAGAGACTCCCCTGGCCCCGCCCACCTGCTCGCCCACACTGCCGCCCCCTGCTGGCGGACAGAGGGAGCGCAGTGATGCGGCGATACCGCTCAGTTCTGCGCTGTAACAGCAGGGATAACCTCCTGGTACTTTTAGAGAGGCGGAGCTTCTTTATGATGTCTACACTGTAAACGTTTATTATTAAACGAGCTGCCTGTGTGTTCACTGACACGGACTCCCCAAAAACATCCCCATATTATTACCTAACCCCTGGGTGGGTTTGATATGGTGAGACATGCAAATGATTCAAGTTTCACACTCGGCTACACATGTGAGCAAGGACCCAACAGCCACCTTTACAGCTGACGACTGTCCTTAACACCACGTCACCGTCACCAGAGACTGCAGTGGTGTCGTACCAGACTGTCATGGAGTGACTCAGAATGGCAGCGGGTCATCTTCAGTGACGAGTCCCGCTTTAGTCTTGGTGGAGACGCCCAACGAATCCGTGTGTGGAGGCAGCGTGGTCAGCACCAAGATGGACGGTTTGTCGTCACACGTCCAGAAGACCTGGTGTCCCTCCACCTCCACCCCTACCGCACCATCTGCAGGAACTGTGTGAGGATGTTCAAGCTGCATGGGATGGATTATCACAGGACACCATTAGGAACCTCTACAGCTCCATACCGAGACGTCTGGAGTGTTGGGTTAGCGAACACGGCGGCCCAACGCCATACTGAGAGACTACTAGCTTTCTGTTATAAAAAAAACTGTAATTGTGCATTAAAATGTGAACCTACCCGTCTGTACCACCTCCACCAGCACCAGTAACAGCTGGGACTGGATTGGGCATGTACTGGACGAGGTTCTGGATGTAGCCACATCAGTGTTCAGACTCTCTCACATCAGAGAACTGGTCAGGTGGTCCAGATGTGGTGGATGCCTTCCCTGGCATAGTTCAGAGGAGAATTCCCTGTAGGCTGGGATTGTATCCACTGCTGGTAGACCCGTATGACCGTACGCTTCCACACACCTGCAGATTCAGCTACTTCCTCACACTATGGTCTTTGGCCACGCCCACATGCAGTCCCTCCTTTTAGCCAATCATTAACATCTGCTCTGGAGCTATTTTCCACACATGGAACGAGACATTCCCTGCACTGTAGCACCTCTTCCCAATCTATGGATCCCGTCACTCACACCCCACAGGGAGTTATAGACCCATCATCCTTGTGCAGTGCCATCTGCAGGAGTCTGAAGGTACTACCACCTTAAACACACAAAGGTGTTCCTTTGAAGTAAGCGTGTCAGAACATTGATATGGCCTACAGTACATGCCACAGCTGTTACTGGTGGAGGTGTTACACACTGTTAGGGGCTCGTTTACTGTCTGGTGAGTTATTAAGTTATTTAGCTCACTGCATGTCGGACCACTTTAACATCAGAAGGCTAACCTAAGCAAGACCGGTTTTATGGTACAGAGACTCCCCAGTAAAGACAGACACCTACACACAGCAGATTACACCACACAGAGTAATGTCCACAGAGAAAGTGAATCTCTGGCGCCCCCGTGTGTTCAGAAATCAGCTACTACACTCCAGTTTAGAGCCGCTACACGCGTTTAATCTCCAGGGCTGTAATTCCTACAGGATCAGTACAGCAAACCTGGTCTGTAAACTGGAGAGACGGATAACATATATGACCCCTCTGTGGAATGTACATGAATCACTGCAGCTTCGGTACTCACATCCAGAACAGAGAGAGATGAACAGGCACACAACACATTTTACAACCCGGCTACAGTATACTCACCACGTACGGATTCCCAGCTCCTCCTCAACTATCCCATAATTCCACAGTAAGTGTACATGTTGCCACAGAATGAGGACTTTAGAGGAGAACGCAAAGACATCTTTATTTTTCAGAGAGTGACCAAATCTACTTCCCTTAAACAGCGCTGATGATGTATCACTTCAGACTGAGGACTAAACCAGAACCAGATTAAAGCTGGAAACCTGGATCGTTCCCAGCGTGCAGTGACTCTGACGTGGTGGTGGTGTGTTAGTGTGTGTGGGTGGTGCTGGTGTGAGTGGATCAGACACCTCGGTGTCACTACTGGACTGAGAATCGTCCACCAACCAGAACTATCCAGCTAACAGTGTCCTGTGACTGTACATCTACAAGGTGGAGCAGCAAGGCGGGGGTGTCTAATAGAGTGGACGCTGAGTGGACGGTGAGTGGACGGTGAGTGGACACAGTGTTTACTCAGCTGATTCGTCTTTTCAGCTCCTACTTTGTTTGAAAACCTGCAGCCACACTGGCCCTTTGTGGAGAAGACGTGTGATGACTCACCAGGGTGCCCAGACGCTTCCGTATGACTGTATGAGTTAAGAAGGCAGCAGATACAGACTTAAAAACAAATATACTTTATTTACTGTGAAACTAAAAGCAGCCCTGCTATATACACTATACAAACTAATATGAAGACCAGGTCAGGAGGATTCACGCTTATGTACATCATTAACTGCATCGTGTAGAACCACACCGGCACTAAACAGACCAGGAACGAGCCGTCACTCACATCCCAACACTAATCAGAGGGAGGGGCTCAGGCGGGTGGTGGATCTGATCTCCTCACCAGGATGAGGCATCGCTGGGGGTGCAGATGAAAGGCTTGCCTGCTTCGTCCAACCGCTCGACAGGGCGGTTCACTTTCAGTCACTCTCCAAATTACAGAGTCAGACGAGAACAGTGAAATGAATCATCACCGTGAAATCTATAAGCTGTTCATCCTGGAATCATAATAACAATAATAATAATAATATAAACATAATTAACTTAATAAATGACAAACAATCAGCAGTTACTGGAAGAGTCATTGCGATAGGCGTCACCGTCTGTCTGCAGACCACTTACACAAACATTCAACACGGGTTTAAATTACAGTTCATTCACAGAAAGTATCACAAATATATATTCTCCCAAAATCTCATTTAAAAGCCACGCAGGCGACGACCGGACACACGGTGTGAAGGTGAGGCCTGCTGCTGTAGTCTGAACGCTTTGGATCTAACGTAGGTACTCCGGTTCAGTCCGAGTTGGCACTACTCTCTAGGTCAGGGTTACACTCCACTTCTACGCCAGTCCAGTTCATCACCCCGACTGTGTTCAGACTGCAGCCTAACTGGGTTTGTTTCTTATATCTGGAATTTGGAGACGAATATCTGCTGCGTTATTCCCAAGAGACCAGATCGGAACAGATTAGACATCACCAATCTGCTGTGGTAACGGCACAGACGTCAGTAACTACTGAGCAAACCCCAGCACCTCCATCACTCTGGATTCGTCTCCGTCTGTGACATTGTGGTGTGGATCCACACTGAGAAGCACATCCGACCGGAAATGCATCTAAAAGGAATTACCCCAAAGGTGGTTCGGATCCGATTCACACAAACTGGACCTCACTCGGCTTCCTGCTGTCCAGACGATCAAACATCTAAAATCTGATTTGGACTGGCAGTCTGAACAAGGCCTTGATGGGCTCGTTTCCCAGGGTGTGCTAATGCTATCCGTTACAGGCTAATGTTAGCCATTTGCATTCTCAAGCAGTCAAAAGCTTCCACCCCTGGTTCTAGATCATCTCCACACATCTTATTTGTGAGCTGTTTTTATTAAAGGTGCAGTATACGACTTTAAAACAGTACAGTGAAAATCTCCTCACGGTTCGCTAGCTGACTCTGTGTGGCTCAGTATGAACCCACGACACTCCTCTGTCCAACTGGTAACAGGAATCCTGCTCATGCAAAGAACAGGGGAAAGGGAGGGGCTATGAACTCCACACAGCGACAACAAGGGGAGATAACTGCAGCCGAAGAGAACCGAGATTAAGGGAGAAGTTCCTAGGCCAAGATTCTTAAAACGAAGTGGAGGAGACCTCAGAGAGCCGGCGTGGCCGCAGCTGGGTTCCTATTCTCCAGCTTCTCGTTCAGATTGTTCCGTTGCATTGTAAAGGGTGCTGGAAGTATTGTTCTCCAGAATCGTATACTGCACCTTTAATGCTACGGCTGCTACTGAAACAAGGGGGCTAGCGCTAAGACAGCTAGCCATTTTCCTATCTGTATGAAGTCAGAAGGTTTTACATCGTACTGTTTCAGATCTACAAAAGTGAGCCTGTTAGAGGACCACCTGTTTGGCACCAGTGACTAATAACGAGGGATGTTAATACTACAGGTGCAGTCATGTGAACACCAGCGGACGGTGGAGCACTAATCCAGTGGCTTCATTCCACCAGCAGCTTTCAGATCACCACACCAGGACCAGTAAGGAGCTGCTCATAAACATCAGGCTGCAGAGAGAGCGAGCTCTAAACAGACGCGGCCTTTAAACCAGGTACGAACGTGTTCACACCAGGGGAGTACGTCTCCCGGGTTCAGGTAGGCCTCAACACCAGCTTCATGCTGTCCATACTTTAAACACGTGTAGCCTTTACACATAGACTCGCTTATATATACGCATATATAGAAACGGCGGGTTTCATTCTCGTCCTTTACAGAGAAAAAGATCATCCGGTTAAATACACTCCGCACCCTACATGATTCCCAAAAGCTCATCTAGTGACTTAAAAAACATCATACATCTCAATAAATACACCTTAACTTACGGCTTATCAGTAAGAACAATCTCCGCCACCCTGCTGTGTGCGCTGTGGACGCAGGAGGACCTCTACACGCTATAATAACCAAGCTCAGAGCACAGAGCGGTCGCTTTGGCATGTGCGCTAACAACACGGGGACATTAACGGCAATCTGAATCCACCCAGGAGCAGGGCTGAGTGCAGGAGGCCGGCAGTAGGTGATGGTGCGATGGCTGGTTGTACCCGGGACTAGGGGTGGGAGATACGGTCAAAATCAGCATCACAATAATTCGGTTTTCTGAGGTAGTGCCACTTCAAACATCTATAGTTTGATGTAAACGCCAGAACAAAACCTCATATCTCCAACAGGGACATTGTCCTGTTTCGGCTATGATCATAAAGGGGCTGTTCTGCACGTTTAGGGTCATTTCCATCATGTAGGACAGAGAGAAATGACCCAGAATGACTCGGTCAAAAGTCCGGTTCCACTGACTTACAGTAAAAGCTAATAAGTTATTATTTTCCCTCCCCCTGTACAGTTCGAATTTTGGACATACATGGTTTTGAAAATGTAATGATAAAAGATCCAGAGTTTTAGATGCTGAAATGTTTCTGTAAGTACACAGGGGCTTTTTATTCTGGAACCTTCCTTCACTTTTTAAACTGAATCATTTCTAATATATTGGGTAAAATGCAGCATGTACATAAACCGGTTGATACTGCTGTTACCACGCCCCCTGCAGCGCTAACCTGTACGCTAAAGCCTTCGGCTGATTCTTCCATTCCACCTTGAACGGAGCTGCAGATACAAATTGGCATTTGCACCGTTTAAGGTGGAATGAATATTCTGAATGAGAAGCCAGTCTTGTCCAAGTAGTCCTTGGTTTCAGACGTGTTCCCTGTGTACTCAAACCCATGACCCCCGTGATTAGGTAGAGGAGTAGAGGGGTATATACCCACACCCATGACTCACTAAGCTACACCTGATAACGTCAGAGGGGCGGAGGTTATTAAGAGGGGGATCAAACAGACGATCAAACATCTAAAATCCGATTTGGACTGGCAGTCTGAACAAGGCCTTGATGGGCTCGTTTTCCAGGGTGTGCTAATGCTATCCATTACAGGCTAATGTTAGCCATTCGCATTCTCAAGCAGTCAAAAGCTTCCACCCCTGGTTCTAGATCATCTCCACACATCTTATTTGTGAGCTGTTTTTATTAAAGGTGCAGTCTACGACTTTAAAACAAGGTTATTAAGAGGGAGACCACCAGCAGTCACCCCTCATTATTAAGCATTGGAAGTCATGGTGAAAGTCACCGGGGTCATTTCCAATCAGCTATAAGAAGATGAAGATGCTGAGCGGACAGGCGAGTGAGTGCGCACCGGGTCCTTCAGCAGTACGGCCATGTTGGCTGTGCGACTTTAAAATACGGTAACGATCAGAAATTAGTCCGAATCAATCAAATCAATCATCATTCCAACTATCGCTTTTTAAAGTGCAGTACATGCCTGTAGTGAGGATGTGCTACCGGCCTGTCTGTGAACTGTGTGCCGAAAACACCAACTCATTTAATTTATTATTTTATTAAAAGCTCATGAATAAATTAACCCTATTACCTGTTCTGACTTTGTTTACTTCAGCAGTAGGGGTTTACGTGGTGGTTAATTAGTGGAAGATTTAGGTTTACAGAGAGAGAATAATAAGTTCTGTTTATTTACCTGTCCCCCCGTCAGAGCCTGCCAGCCCGTACAGAGGTGCTAGCTTTGTACTGGATTAGCGTACATGTCACATTACTGGCACATCTGTGGTACACCAGTGTAACGGTTACGACAAAACGACCCCAGATGAAGGTACCTGTCCTCACTGATAACAATAACCATCATCATATCTCCCACCCAGTTCCTCCACCAGCCACGCTAATGTGCCCGTATACAAGCACACCCAAACACCCAGTCCCTAAAGGGGTAAAGCAGCCGGTGCCCTGAGGGGGAAAGGCACTGTAAATGAATTTCCTGTCTCTGAAATAAACTACTCTGGATCTACATCCTGCTAGAAGACTCCATAAAAATAGAGATGTGTACAAAGCATGTGCTGGCAGTATTACAAAACCACAACGGATCAGACCCATCAGGATCAGACCCATCAGGATCAGACCCATCAGGATCAGACCCATCAGGATCAGACCCATCAGGATCAGACTCATCAGGATCAGACCCATCAGGATCAGACCCATCAGGATCAGACTCATCAGGATCAGACCCATCAGGATCAGACTCATCTACAGGGGAGGGACGAAACGGGAGAGGAGCAGAGGACAGTGCCTCTGTACGACAGGTGAGGATGCACTAGCCATCAAACACGCCAACCCTGAATGATCTTCTGAACTACTGACTGAGAGTGAGACTCACTCTCCCGCTCCTGTATCAGTTTACCGGTGGTATATGGAGCGAGGTAATTCTCTTGTCCTCAGATGGACAGTGCATCCTGCAGGCTCGAGCTTCCCAGCCTGGTCCTCATGAAGCCAGTCCACATTTAGTTCCTGTTCCAGCTGCCAAGATGTTAATGAACCGGTTTAGGGCGGGCTGTCGGTACTGGTACAGGGTGTGCTGTCGGTACTGGTTAGTGTGTGCTGTCGGTACTGGTACAGGGTGTGCTGTCGGTACTGGTGCAGGGTGTGCTGTCGGTACTGGTGCAGGGCGGGCTGTCGGTACTGGTGCAGGGCGGGCTGTCAGTACTGGTTAGTGTGTGCTGTCGGTACTGGTGCAGGGTGTGCTGTCGGTACTGGTACAGGGCAGGCTGTCGGTACTGGTGCAGGGCGGGCTGTCGGTACTGGTACAGGGTGTGCTGTCGGTACTGGTTAGTGTGTGCTGTCGGTACTGGTACAGGGTGTGCTGTCGGTACTGGTACAGGGTGTGCTGTCGGTACTGGTACAGGGTGTGCTGTCGGTACTGGTTAGTGTGTGCTGTCGGTACTGGTACAGGGTGTGCTGTCGGTACTGGTGCAGGGTGTGCTGTCGGTACTGGTGCAGGGCGGGCTGTCGGTACTGGTGCAGGGCGGGCTGTCGGTACTGGTACAGTACTGGTGCAGGGTGTGCTGTCAGTACTGGTGCAAGGCGGGCTGTCGGTACTGGTGCAGGGCGGGCTGTCGGTACTGGTACAGGGTGTGCTGTCAGTACTGGTTAGTGTGTGCTGTCGGTACTGGTACAGGGTGTGCTGTCGGTACTGGTACAGGGTGTGCTGTCGGTACTGGTTAGTGTGTGCTGTCGGTACTGGTACAGGGTGTGCTGTCGGTACTGGTACAGGGTGTGCTATCGGTACTGGTGCAGGGTGTGCTGTCGGTACTGGTACAGGGTGTGCTATCGGTACTGGTGCAGGGTGTGCTGTCAGTACTGGTTAGTGTGTGCTGTCGGTACTGGTGCAGGGTGTGCTGTCGGTACTGGTACAGGGTGTGCTATCGGTACTGGTGCAGGGTGTGCTGTCAGTACTGGTTAGTGTGTGCTGTCGGTACTGGTACAGGGTGTGCTATCGGTACTGGTGCAGGGTGTGCTGTCAGTACTGGTTAGTGTGTGCTGTCGGTACTGGTACAGGGTGTGCTGTCGGTACTGGTTAGTGTGTGCTGTCGGTACTGGTGCAGGGCGGGCTGTCGGTACTGATGCAGGGTGTGCTGTCGGTACTGGTGCAGGGTGTGCTGTCGGTACTGGTACAGGGTGTGCTGTCGGTACTGGTGCAGGGTGTGCTGTCAGTACTGGTTAGTGTGTGCTGTCGGTACTGGTACAGGGTGTGCTGTCGGTACTGGTACAGGGTGTGCTATCGGTACTGGTGTAGGGCGGGCTGTCGGTACTGGTACAGGGTGTGCTATCGGTACTGGTGTAGGGCGGGCTGTCGGTACTGGTACAGGGTGTGCTATCGGTACTGGTGTAGGGCGGGCTGTCGGTACTGGTACAGGGTGTGCTATCGGTACTGGTGCAGGGTGTGCTATCGGTACTGGTGCAGGGCGGGCTGTCGGTACTGGTACAGTACTGGTACAGGGTGTGCTGTCAGTATTGGTTAGTGTGTGCTGTCGGTACTGGTACAGGGTGTGCTGTCGGTACTGGTGTAGGGCGGGCTGTCGGTACTGGTACAGTACTGGTACAGGGTGTGCTGTCAGTATTGGTTAGTGTGTGCTGTCGGTACTGGTACAGGGTGTGCTGTCGGTACTGGTGCAGGGCGGGCTGTCGGTACTGGTACAGGGTGTGCTGTCGGTACTGGTGTAGGGCGGGCTGTCGGTACTGGTACAGTACTGGTACGGGGTGTGCTGTCAGTATTGGTTAGTGTGTGCTGTCGGTACTGGTACAGGGTGTGCTGTCGGTACTGGTGTAGGGCGGGCTGTCGGTACTGGTACAGTACTGGTACGGGGTGTGCTGTCAGTATTGGTTAGTGTGTGCTGTCGGTACTGGTACAGGCTGTGCTGTCGGTACTGGTACGGGGTGTGCTGTCGGTACTGGTGCAGGGCGGGCTGTCGGTACTGGTGCAGGGCGGGCTGTCGGTACTGGTGCAGGGCGGGCTGTCGGTACTGGTGCAGGGTGTGCTGTCGGTACTGGTGCAGGGTGTGCTGTCGGTACTGGTGCAGGGCGGGCTGTCGGTACTGGTGCAGGGCGGGCTGTCGGTACTGGTTAGTGTGTGCTGGGAGCTGGAACAGGAACCTGCGTCTCGAGGACCGGGTTGGGAAGCGCGTCTCCGCACCACACTGAACACAGATAAAAAAAGAAACCAATCGGCCCAAACTCAACTCCACCCCAACTCCCCTCTCTCCCCCAACACACTCATACCATCACATACACACAGAGCAGAGACTGCCCCTAGTGGCCACCAGCGGCATTGCTGCTCCCCATAGTCCAGTCGATGATAATGAAGCTCAAACTCATGATCATAAACAGAACACCCAGTCCAGCGAAACAGGCAGCCTGAGAGAGAGAGAGAGAGAGAGAGAATAAGAAAGAGAGAGAGAGAGAGAGAGAGAGAGAGAGAGAGAGAGAGAGAGAGAGAGAGAGAGAGAGAGAGAGAGAGAGAGAGAGAATAAATTATTTGATCAGATGGTAGAATTTTCCAGCTTTTATAACCGGGTCAAACGGGTCTCAGCAATGGACGTACAGATGAGATGGAAGAATCAACATGTAAATGAGGCAACAGGTATAGGAGCAGTGTTGGTGATGATAGAGGGATGAAGGGATGAAGGGACAGTGTTGGTGATGGATAGAGGAGTGAAGGGATGAAGGGACAGTGTTGGTGATGATAGAGGGATGAAGGGACAGTGTTGGTGATGATAGAGGGATGAAGGGACAGTGTTGGTGATAGAGGAATGAAGGGATGAAGGGACAGTGTTGGTGATGACAGAGGGATGAAGGGATGAAGGGACAGTGTTGGTGATGATAGAGGGATGAAGATATGAAGATATGAAGTGTTGGTGATGATAGAGGGATGAAGGGACAGTGTTGGTGATAGAGGAATGAAGGGATGAATGGACAGTGTTGGTGATAGAGGAGTGAAGGGATGAAGGGACAGTGTTGGTGATTGATAGAGGAATGAAGGGATGAAGGGACAGTGTTGGTAATGATAGAGGAATGAAGATATGAAGATATGAAGTGTTGGTGATGATAGAGGGATGAAGGGATGAAGGAACAGTGTTGGTGATGACAGAGGGATGAAGGGATGAAGGGACAGTGTTGGTGATGATAGAGGGATGAAGATATGAAGATATGAAGTGTTGGTGATGATAGAGGGATGAAGGGATGAAGGGACAGTGTTGGTGATGACAGAGGGATGAAGGGATGAAGGGACAGTGTTGGTGATGATAGAGGGATGAAGGGATGAAGATATGAAGTGTTGGTGATGATAGAGGGATGAAGGGATGAAGGGACAGTGTTGGTGATGACAGAGGGATGAAGGGATGAAGGGACAGTGTTGGTGATGGATAGAGGAGTGAAGGGATGAAGGGACAATGTTGGTGATGATAGAGGGATGAAGGGATGAAGGGTGTAGGTACAGGGTGGATGTAGAGAGCTGATGCTCAGAGAAGGATCACTCACCACTATTTTGGGGGTGGAGCGCATGGGCTCTTCATCTTTGGGGACGATGCGCATGTAAAAGACCGCCGGGAAGATGAAGATGAGGCAGGGAGCAGATGTAGCACCTTAAAGAAGAAGAGGAGGAGGGAGAGGGGGAGGGGGAGGAGGAGGGGGAGAAGGGGGAGGGGGAGGAGGAGGAGGAGGAGAGTTAATTCACTCGTCTAACAACACGTACAGAGAGAATCCAGACGGTCCTTCTAAACTGTGAATTCACCCGCAGCTACACTACCACTTCCACACTTATGGATCAGAGACTGCCCTCTAGAGGCTGCCAGCAGTACTGCTGCTCCTTGTGGTGTAGTCGATGACATGCACATGTCTGTTCTGATGAAGGAATACACCTGTAAAGTGCTCACAGGTGATACATTGACACACAGCTGTAGAAAAGGTCAGTACCTGAGTAATCCACAATCAAACCCTCACAGCAATGTTCAACATCAGTACCTGACCTCACTAATACTCAATCAAATCCCAAATGAACAGACTAAGGGAAAGGACCCAAATCACTCGGTAAGACGTCTGGTTCCATTGACCTCCATTAACAGTGCAGTATGTTTTCACTCTCCTGTAGAGATCTCCTTCTGGAGATACTGTTTGTTCTGAGAGCGGAACGGCGGCGGGTTCTACAGTTCTAGACTGTAGGAGAAGGGAAAGAACCCTGATGCAGTGTAAATCTCAGTGACGTTCTCATTCAAGCCTGGAACCAGTGTAACGGAATTACCGGACCGTATCGGACTGGATTTCTCCAAACTGGGTCACGGCTGCCGCCCCTCCACACGAGACCACCTGACCCGTGTACAGGGGGCTTATTTTGGTGCACAGTTTCAGGAGAACGTCACGAGACCGGCGCGGGTGAGCGCTCCCCGAACACAACCTTTCGCACCCTGACACACGGATCAGTTTTGAGTGACGGCGGGAAAATATTGACTTGGCATCTGCTTTATCTCTTTCAAAACACGGAGCGGGCGCGTTCAAAGAGCTCCTCAAGGCCACAGACGGGAGCCGCGTCGGGGTCAACACAACCGAACTCCTCCACCGAGCCAAGTTTAACCAGAGGACAGCAGCAGGCTCAAACAGGAAACCGGTCCAGGACTGGGACACTACTCTGTCCGCTGCTAAACACACTCATCCACTGTACCCTGGACACGGGAGCTGCTGGCTCTCGGCTCTCTGACTGACGGCGGAGCGGGAGGAGGACGTATACAGAACGTTATTAGAACGTTATGGGGAGGTTCTTTAACCAAAGGCACTCCTGGGAAATTAGAAAGCAGGGTTCCGGTTTCCAGATTTCTCCAGGGTGTCACTTTCACTCAGTACCTCCGGAATCCCACGAGGCCCATGAGGGGAGTAAACAGGTGTGCGGGAACTAAAACGGCCCCACACTAACACAGCTCTGAGGGGTTTGAAAGAGCTGAGCTAATACATACAACTACACCAAGATAAACTAAAATGATCAGAGGAGTGTTCAGAATAACATTTCGACAGCGGAGAGACGTTTACTGAAGTTAGCATGCTAACCAGCTAGCCCTGAGAGTGTGGAAGGAAGCTGATGGATAAGAAACTGAAGCTGAATGCTGGCGGTGTTAGTGCTGGCAGTGTTAATGATTGTAGTGATAATGAAGGTGGTGTTAGTTCTGGTAGTGTTAGTGCTGGTGGTGTTAATGATGGTAGTGTTAGTGCTGGTGGTGTTAATGATGGTAGTGTTGGTGCTGGTAGTGTTTTTGATTAATGAGATTTAATCTAATACAATATTCTACCTGGAGTTTTAGAGGCGGAGCTACTGATAACTATGTTCTACAGTAGAACATTCCAACCAGGGTTCTCCTTCTATCTACGTCCTCCAGTCGGTGCTATAGCGCCCCCTAGTTGGAGCAGCTGCTTCAGTGTAGCAGTGAGAGACTCTCTACAGCCAGTGTGGGGTGTGTCTGTTCTGGGCTGCTGTAGAAACATGGTGGTGGTAGTCCCTGCTGGAGGACGAGCTGGTCTATGGAGATATGAAGCTGGTTCTAATATTATTATTTATTATTTTAATAGTTTTATAAATGTTGTTTATGTTATAATGTTAAAAAGAACAGTAATATAAATATCTGTAATAATTGGTGTCAGATTATTTATAATGTAAAGGTGATGAACGCTGGTTGAATATTTGTCTAGGGTCCAACCAGACTCTGGAATCACCTCTGGGGAGGGGGAGGGGCAGCGGCCGACAGCGGGCCAGTGACGCACTCGGTCATAAACAACAGAGAAAAACTGCAAGAACTTCACACGAAGGCCAGTTTACCCCTCTGATACACTAAACTGCCCCCTGGGTGCCCGGGTCCATGTCTGGGTGTCTTCCCTTCCAGTCACTGAACGCTGGGATAAGCAGCACCCCAGATAACCCAGAGGGATTAACCGGCCCAGAAGATGAAAGAGTGAGAGAGTGAGAGACATACAGAAAGCTCACTTCATCTGATAGAGTTTAATCTGGTATTTTATGATCACAGATTACTCATCCTGAGCAGTCTGGACCAAAACTAGCCGTGCTGGGAATTCCCTACAAAGGAAAACTATAAGCAGAAGGCAGGATAGTTTTCCCACGGAGGGAAGCCTCCGGTCACATGTGCCCTCTCTCTGTGCTGACAGGTAAACTCACCAATGATGCCGAAGATGCCCAAGATGTTGGGGGCGAAGATGACGAGCATGTTGATGCAGGAGAGGAGGACGGCGGCGATGGCGATGTGCCGCAGCCAGCTGAAGGTCTTATTGGGAAAGAGCATCTCCTGGATGGCCCTGCGCACCTGAGGATCACAGCAGAAACCGGGTCCTGATTCTGGACCAGACCACCCTGCAGGAATGTACGTGTGTTCAGCAGCAGAACCGCGTCATAAACGTTAGTCTCACCGGGAACAGGACGATGGGCACGGTCAGTGTGACCGCCGTGAGCACAGCCAGCCGCACGCAGAGGATGAGGGTGTCGTAGGGGTCGATCCGGCTGTAGGTGTGCAGCAGCTCAGCCTCCACGTTCTCTGCAGTGAGGGGTTATGATGTCAGTATGGTCTTATTCTCCTGAAGGTGGAGTTTTCTGATTGACGTGTGAAGATACACACCGCCCTCAGGTCAGTCAGGGTCAAACATGTCTCACCTTTGAAGGTCAGGTACCCGAAGAGGGCGGCAAGGAAGTACATGGTGTACATGATTAGGATGGAGAGGTTGGAGACCTGCTGCATCTTCTTTTGAGAGGGGCTGCAAGTGGAGAGACGGACTTACACTTACAACCAGACACATACATCAATGTTTTCAATAATAATATTAATAATTAATAAATAAATAAATAAATAAATAAATAGGTATGCTGCAAACGTTTCAATAATATTAATAATAATAATAATAAATAAATAAATAAATAAATAAATCAATAGGTATGCTGCAAACATTTCAATAATATTAATAATAATAATAATAATAATAAATAAATAAATAAATATGCTGCAAACGTTTCAATAATATTAATAATAATAAATAAATAAATAAATAAATAAATAAATAAATAGGTATGCTGCAAACATTTCAATAATATTATTAATAATAATAATAATAATAATAATAATAATAAATAAATAAATAAATAGGTATGCTGCAAATGTTTCAATAATAATAAAATAATAATTATAATAATTATAATAATAATAATAATAAATAAATAAATAAATAAATAAATAAATAGGGATGCTGCAAACGTCTCAATAATCAGGGTTAGTTCTTCTGTGTAACTCGGTGGGGAGCAGCCAGCGTTTGATCTAGATACTCTACACTCTCATACACTCTCTATTAATGGTGGGGGAAATTCATACAGCCTATGGTCGCCTCCATATGTTATGAATTCATGAACACCAGTTCTCAATAGTTTACTGTAAGAAGTACAGGTATGATACAAACTTAATAACTGAGTGGTAAATCAATAACCCTTAATAAATGACACGCTCTCAAACCAGGCGTGGGCGTCGCCGAAGACCCCACGATGTGATGGACAGCAGTCAGATATGTTCAGTGAGAAGCTGCTGATGAAATATTAGCTGTGTCCTGAATGACCAAGGGACCCAAACTGAACTTCAGGACACACCTGGAACTCAACTAATCTGATAATAGATGAAGCGTGTGGGCTAACACTGTGCCACGGATTCCAGCGTCCCCCAACCTTCCGGAATAATCCCCTGCATCATTACTACATTTCCAGGCTGCGATTTTACTGATTCTGAAACTGAGGCTACAGGTGGTGTAACCCTAACCCTCAGAGTAGAGCATCTGGACACCTGGTTAACATCCGGAACATTCGAAAAAGGGGAAATCAGAGATCAAAGCTAATAACCCATCAAGATATGACTATTAATATATGATTGTCGTGTATTAATGATCTTTGAAGTCCAGCTAAACTGGGATATGGGATACCCCTCCTGAAATACCTATGACCTATAATCCACCAACATGTGATGACCTGCAGCATGTGGTTTCTGGTATCGGTAATCACAGTACTCCCACCACCACGGTCACACCCCATACACATGTACACCTGCCATACAGGTGACCGTCTGAGCTGCTGCTTGAAGGAGGTTGCTATCAAATGACACGTTCCTGCGCTGCTGTGGAGTGAACTGCAGATGGAGGGCAGGAAGTGACTCAGAACCACGTGACTATAAATGAAATGACCAAAAGGTCCCAGAACCAACACGCCGGCCGCTCGGGGCATGATGGGAAGGGCTGTTAGGAGAGAGGTCGAGCCTTAAACTCACTTGCGCAGCTCCGTGTAGATGGGGAGAACCTCGGGGTGACAGACGAAGGCAAAGGCCAGAATGGGGATGGTGTACGCCGTCTGTGGAGGAAACACAAAACACGCCATGAGTCCCTGGTTCTCCACGCGGTTCTGCTATCTGAGGGAGCCCGACACTGTGGACAGTACCTGGGAGTTGATGGTGAACATACGAGGAGAGCAATGGTCTTCGTCCACCAAGTGTCCATTGTCATAACTGTGTCCATGGTCAGCAAACGCAGAGACGTTGGAATCCAGGTGTATCGTCGTGCTATTGGCCGAGAACTCTTCAAACGGACAGGGGATCTGGAACTTCTTATAGATGACCTGAAGGGGGAGGGAGACACCAAGATAGGACATCACACCACATCACTTCTACTGGACTGACTGGTCAGTACACTCCCAGGCAGAAGTTTAGGTACACCCCTCTAACTGATCTTATAGACTCTACAGTGGTACACTGAACAGCTCCACCTGCTGAGAGTCTGGACCAGTCCATATCCTGCTACACCACATCTACTCCTGATGTACACAGTATGATACTCCTCCATATCTCCACCTCTAATATATATTTAGTGGTGTAAAAACTTTGATCTCTTTTTCTGCACAGTGTAAAAGCTCTAGCTCTCCTTTCAGGTTAGTGAATATTCATGATGGACCGACCAATAGAATCGCTCCAAACCTGCTTAGTAATAAACCTTGTTCTATCAGCTCCACTGCAGGGTAAGGAAGCTGCTCCACCCTCCTGTACAGCTCCACTCTGGAGGGGGTTAAGGTGGACTGGATAATTCCTTTCTGGAGGGGGGTTAAGGTGGACTGGATAATTCCTGTCTGGAGGGGTTTAAGGTGGACTGGATAATTCCTTTCTGGAGGGGTTTAAGGTGGACTGGATAATTCCATTCTGGAGGGGGGTTAAGGTGGACTGGATAATTCCTTTCTGGAGGGGGGTTAAGGTGGACTGGATAATTCCTTTCTGGAGGGGGGTTAAGGTGGACTGGATAATTCCATTCTGGAGGGGTTTAAGGTGGACTGGATAATTCCTTTCTGGAGGGGGGTTAAGGTGGACTGGATAATTCCTGTCTGGAGGGGTTTAAGGTGGACTGGATAATTCCTTTCTGGAGGGGTTTAAGGTGGACTGGATAATTCCATTCTGGAGGGGGGTTAAGGTGGACTGGATAATTCCTTTCTGGAGGGGGGTTAAGGTGGACTGGATAATTCCTTTCTGGAGGGGGGTTAAGGTGGACTGGATAATTCCATTCTGGAGGGGTTTAAGGTGGACTGGATAATTCCTGTCTGGAGGGATTTAAGGTGGACTGGATAATTCCATTCTGGAGGGGGGTTAAGGTGGACTGGATAATTCCATTCTGGAGGGGGGTTAAGATGGACTGGATAATTCCATTCTGGAGGGGTTTAAGGTGGACTGGATAATTCCATTCTGGAGGGGGGTTAAGGTGGACTGGATAATTCCTTTCTAATTAACCTCTTGGACCCCTGGAAGTCTAAATTCTGGGGGGTCCCTGAAAATAAACCTGCACAGACATTATGTGGTCATTGTGTAGCTGCTTCACCCACCAATCAGTGTGCTTCTGTCTTTCCTGATTAACTAGAGCTGCAGTGCAGGTCTGCCTCTGGGTGGCGCTGTAGAACACTTGCAAGTACCCAAACAGATGTAACTACAACAATATTCCTTTAGCAGGTCTGAAAACATTCCCAGTTATCCCGGAACTCCGGACGTAGAGAGTCAATTATTACTCATCTGAAACTGAAGACAGAGGAGGAGAGGAGGTGAAGGTGAGTAAGTGCTGCTGGGGAGTGGGTTGGCGGCCAGCGCTGGATTACTGAGGCTATGTGGGGACCCCCGCTCCACGAATCCCAGGGGGTATTTCACACACCACATGTAAGCGTACTCTTCTTACCAGGGCTGGCGGTGAGGCGCTCCCTACACATCACCTAAGCGATCATTCTGCTTCCTGTTTACTCCACACCTTACTCTAACGCTCTTATAACTCTTTGCCTGGTACAGTGTATTCAGTCAGGTGACCTTCACACGCCAGCAGGTGGCTAAGCCGTAGATAACGCCGGTTCTGGTCCATTCTGACTCATTATTATCTCTATTAGATCAGACTGGTGCCGTGAGACGGAGGCGACTGATGATCTACGTACCGCGCTGAGGAAGAAGACCATGCAGCTGAGAGAGAAGCCACTGGCGTAGCCAAGGTAACCTGGTGGGAAGAAACACAGGGGGCCTGTCAGTCTAATCACGGCTGACAGACGGAGCAGGGCGTTCATCACCGCTACGTTCCGTTCTAAGAAAAGATCAGCCATGGGAACAGAACCAGATTCCACACGGCAGACCCTATCACCACACTGATAGCACACGCAGGGAGACTCAGAGGCTTTCAGAGCAAACATCCATCACCCAGCGGAGCGCAAACAAGGCCGGCGGGTATACAGGGGACCCGCACGGACATCCTACAGCACCAACACACAGGAACACCAGCACCAGAGCATACACCCAACACAAACGGTAACCGGGGGTGGGTTAACCGTCACAACAACCGTCATCAACCAACACAACAAGAACAGTAACCTGACCAAGTGTGTTCAGACTACTGCACACAGTGTGCATCTACAAACTCAGTTCTGGAAGTGTTGGGTAGGAATCTGGTTGGTTCGGTCTCCTGTATCTGTATTTAACTGGAACAGCGCAGTAATCAGGGGAGGAAATAAACAGGCGTAGGTGTGTGGTAGTGAACAGTAGGTGTATATGTGATGGTGTTCAGTGCAGGGAGTGAGAATAACAGCTCAGTGTTCAGGTAATCAGCTATAACAGCCACACAGCTTACAGTAGAGACGTTCAGCAAAATACACAGCTCAGATAACCAAGTACAGAGGTCTGGTTTAAGTACAGGGGTCTGGTTTAAGTACAGGGGTCTGGTTTAAGTACAGGGGTCTGGTTTAAGTACAGGGGTCTGGTTTAAGTACAGGGGTCTGGTTTAAGTACAGGGGTCTGGTATTTTTAAATATAAACAAATTCAGAATTTGGTGTAGAAGGTGAGATGGAGGCGTGTTCTCCACCTTTGCTTTAATGACACTCTTTACTGGTTCGGGAACTGAAGACGTCCACTGCTCAACACTCCGGCCCGTTGTCTGGCTCTCCTCTTCATGATGTGCCGTACACTGCCAACAGGAGACAGATCTGGACTGCGGGCAGGCCAGTCAAACACTCCACTGCCAAGCTGGTGTAGCACATGCAGAACAAAGCCTGGCATCGTCCTGCTGGAATAGCGGTGGACTGTCCCAGGGAGAGACGTGTTTTGGGATTTTAGAGAGACACATGCTCCCATCAAGAAGACGCCAGTGTCAATGGTACCTCTACACAGTGTTGTGGTTCCCAGTGTTGTGGGCGTGGATGCCCCCTGACCATGATGATAAGAGTCTGGGTCCTTTCGTCTCTGGAACATAGAACTCCAC
>JAMWET010006090.1:135000-160000 GCA_024036415.1 Prochilodus magdalenae
AGTTGGAGAATGAAGTCCATGTAAATGGGACATCAGGACATATTTGTTCAGGTGTGAGTGAGGGTCTCTGAGCGAGGTGAGGTGGAGGTGTACAGGAGGTGAGGGTGACGGGACAGGATGTATTGTGCTTGATGCTACCAGGTCATGCACCAACAAGGAAAAACTAATTCCAGTAAAAAATAGCACACCACATCAGGAACATCAGGAACATCAGGACTGACGGCTCATCGCTAAACATATCTCACTACATGGTGAAGAGCCGAGTGTATCAGTACAGAAGGAACCCAGTTCTAATAAATCACACCCCAGGAGAACAGGCTACCCCAGCTCCCCCAGACTCAGCTCACCTCCGATATTCTGCAGGGTGATCGCAATCCCAGCTGCCATTTTGCCAGGCGTCCCAAAGGCCCGGTAACCCAGCTGCTCATAGGCTCGGATTCCTAGAGAAGGAAAACGAGTCAGACATCACCGGAACACCTGACCCGGTATGAACACCAGTCCGAACCCTACAGCTCAGCTCCACACAGCCAACCACGAGCGGGCCAACCCTGAGGAGCTTACTGAGCCATCCGATCAGCCACAGCAGAGAGAGACCAGCTTACCCACGATGCCCGAGGCCTTCAGCAAGAGGTGAATGGAGTAGGCTGAAAGGGCAGCGACCGCCGTGAGGAGCAACCTGAGGAGGGACAGCATTAACAGAGTTTAAAAACACTGAGCTGACCCACATTTTACACCAGCGTGGCAACACAACGCCGGGCTGGAACCTCTGGAGTATGTGTAGGTTTTAGAAATGTGTGTGTGTGTGTGTGAGAGTGTGTGAGAGTGTGTGTGTGTGTGTTCAGCATCAATAGATATGTACATGGAAAATAACTGGATATCCGTTTGGGCCCAAAGTCCCGTACCGGTGACCTTTAGTAAGGGAACAGCAGAATCACCAGATCACTGGATCGCTGATGGACACCCATCAAATCCAATCTTCTTATTGTCCCTCAGAAGATCAACAAATGTCATATGACCAGCGTTTTCAAACTACCAAGGTTTTATTTCCATTCCACCTCATATTAACTCAAGCCCACAGGGCCAGGAAGCAGAGCATCACTCCTTCCCTAGTGGTCATTCCCATCACCTAAACCTTCAACCAAGTCCATCAAGTGCTTCACATCTACACAGGACACCAGCGTTAGATGGGTCAGTGCTTGGTCCCTTAGCGTTATCCCTGCTCCCAGCACACCACACCATATCCAACTAGTCACCTCATTAAAGCAACATTATGAAATCATTTGATCTTTAAAAAGCAGCTTCCAGATCATTCTGACGGAACTCTGACTCCCCCACTCCGGACCCGGAACGCCGGCTATCACCCCATGTGACTTTGGAGGAGTGTGTACGAGAACTGCGTAGCACTTTATGGCACCATCAGCAAACGCACACACATACATCATTACACACATACATCACCATGACGGGTTTAAAGAGAGATCTGTATTTACAGGAGTGGTGTAAAAGTGAACTACACTCCGAACCTGTAGGGGGAGCCCAAGAGAACAGCATAACGCAGATTTGAGATAAGCATTAAAACAGAAGAACACTCAGGAGGTTCTCCAGGGCATTATCTGAACATCCTAAATGAGGAGTTCGGATGCCCGCGTGTGGTGGTTTGGTGCGAACATGCAGGAAACGCTGCGGGGCATCACTGGTGCAAAGAGACGTGTAGATATCAGCCGCTCAACACTGGCTGACGTGTGGGCTCAAAGCGGTCGGGGAAGTGAGTGGGAGACTGCTTCCTCTGACAGGAAGGTGGAACCTTGCCACAGGCCTCGCTATCTTACAGTTTCTCTATAACGGGAGTCCAGCCAGTCCGGGGTTCAGCCACGTCTGTTCACCCGTACTAATGGGAGGGTGGGGAGAAGGGGGGGTTCGGTGTGAAGAGTGAATCCACTACCACACGCTGTCCTCTCTCTCAACCTCCGCAATACCCCCTGGACCAGAGCCCACAAGACCGGTCCCTGAGCTCTTCGTAGTTCATTCACAGGCCTTCATCTCACTGCTCGTGACCGGATCGTGACCGGATCGTGCCTGGCGCATGGGAAACACACCAGCGGCTTCATGTGAGTAAGCACTTCAGTGCCGACACCGGGCTCCCTTCAGCCTAACACTGGCAGTAAAGCCACAGATGCTAGAGTAGGTGTGCAGCGCGCTTGGAAAGCGAGAGTCTGTGGGCGAGCACGTTGGCGATATGCACCGTAGGCCTACTCTTGGACACAGAACATTTCCCATAACCCTTTGTGCTTGCAACTTAATGTCAAGGGGAGGTTGGAGTCATGAGTGACCCACTGGGTGGTGAGCGAAGTGGTCATCGCTCAGCATTCTTTAGAGGTCAGACGTGGAGAGTCACCACCTTTCCCAGACCTCTCCAGGCCAGCATGGCGAGCCCAACGATGCCCTCGAGTTCTCTTACTGGCTCAGCGAAAAGCCCAGACGCCGATAAGCAAAATTCCATTTACTGACTGAAAAGCGGCTGGCGGAGGAAGTCGGCTTTGCCAACAATTACGGGAAGGCCACAGCTGAATCAATGTTTGATCGCTCCCATTGATTCGGAGCGCTGGGGAACGAGGTGGGAGGCATTTGAAAAGCTCTATTCAGGTTGCGCAACTCCTGTGAGAATCACAGTGAGGGGAAGCTACCGGCCTCAGCCGGCCTGCTGAGGGGAACGCAGGAATAGGCTCGTTCAGCTGGAGGTCAAAACGCTCTAAACGGTGAAATGGAATTTCCTCCTGGACCACCATGCTGCCCCTTGACTCCTTCACTTAGTGAAGGAGAGTCGATTCTTTGAATCCAGCCGTCAGGAGCTGACTCTCTTGGCTGAAATGACTCTTTGACCTCCAACTTTCAGCTGGGGGTTCTCATCGGAATCATCCTGAGGGGAATTCTGATGGAGGTGAAGGCAAAGCAGGAAAGGGGCGGAGTCTGAGGAGCAAGTTGGGTTGATAACCAGCTTTCAACACCGGAAGCTGTGATCATAACCTCAGCTTACAAATCCGCTTCTGATGCATCCTGAAAAGGAATCAGGAACAAACGCCCAACAATTCTTTTTTTCCAGGCGGCTGTGGAGAACGGGACGAAGATGAGATTTTCATTCCACCTTAAAGTGCTGCATTACTGAAGGAGAACCAGAAAAGGAGTCATCAGGAAGTCTCAATCTCTCATAAGAGAAACAGGATGATTTCCAAATTTCCTAATGGTTCCTTTCCTAAGAACTCCGACTACAGCGCGGTTCTCTCAGTACGGCGTTTCCCCCTCACCGTGTGATATGAGATGTGAGATGTGAGACACTGAAAGGTGGGTAAGCTTTGTTTAGGACAGTTTCATCTCCGCCGTATTCCCTCATCAGCAGCTGCACTGGTCCAAACACAGCGGAGTGGAGGAGCCGATCCCATCGAGCCACTGGCCGTGGATCAGGAGCGGGAGCTGACTCGGAGTCAGGCATGGCTAACATCCCTGTAGCAGCTCCACAGAGGCACAGACGATGAAGGGAGGTCTCAAAGGTTAATGGTTGCAAAACAAAGCAGAGGACCGGGAATAGAACCAGGGTTCTTCGTGCCATCTCCGTGACGTTCCCCGCGTCTATAACTGCTTCAAAGAAAAAACTGCTGGGAGCAAAGAAGGTGACCTTCCGGACTTCCAGAGAAGGACTCACGATCCCGGGACACTGAACATGCTGGCTCTGTTCCTCTCCAGGGGATGGGGGTAGATACGGCCAGGCTCGCTCTCTTATTGGCTAGGACTTCAGGGGCGGGACTGAGGGCCTTTCCTGTCAGATTAACTACCACCATTATAAAGACCTGGCCGGGTCTAGCCGTGAACACGAGAGCTAGCTTAATCCAAACATCAGATGTAGAGACGGTGAGGCGCACTGATTCCCCCCAGGGCAAAGCCACTGAGGGTCACGATGTGGCCGGCTGGAGTATAAAGGGTGGGGTTTGGGATGAAGTCAGGATGGATCAACTCTAACAATTTTATATCTGTAAGAATCAGATTTATGTATATGGAATTATTAGTGGAGGCACTGCATGACTATTATTATAATATTATATATAACATTATGAGGCCAATAACGTCTAATGCCTCCGCTCTCAGGCGTGCTCTCTCACCTCCACCGCTGTCAGAGGCCAGATTAGGCTGGTGCGAGATGGAGGCGTAGGTGTATACAGTCCACCGGTAGTGTGCAGCGACGGATCGAGTCCTGGGGCATCTGCCTCCCACTTCCCTCAGACTCAGCACTGGCAGCCCCAGCAGGACCCCTAGCTGAAGACCGGTGAGAAAAGGCCCCCCCTGGCTACTGCTCGGCTCGTTCTCAGACAAGACCATCCCTGGAAAGGGGGGTGTGTCCAGAGATCTAACAAGCTGCAGTAGGAAGGTACGCGTTTGATTTCCTGTCTGAATCATCTCTCTGTGTCCCAGTCAACCGCCCCGTGCCATACTCTGCTTCAGGTACGTGGAGCTGAACCACATCCTGCCGAGTCACCCTGCATCACAGTACTGGTGCACTGCATCATACAGGATCAGCTGATGCTCATACGCATCTGTAATATAGTGGATCTTTGGCAATGCATCAAGATCCTCAGCGGCCGAGACGCTCTACCCTACTCAGAGGTTAGCAACGAGGAGCCGTAGCGCCGGGTCTAGGCTAAGGCACTTTACTGAACGAGTGACTGTAAAACTGATACACCATAAACCAGGTCAGCCACTGTCACCATCACACTGTCTTTCACAAGCTCCGTATGTCCATGTTTGATCTACAGCGGCCAATCAGTGCTCAGGTGGACCACCGCTAGCTTAGCGCTACCATACGACCATTAGCATACGCTAGCAGAAATTAGCATCTTAAAGATACCATTTTTCTTGATTTGTTTTTATTTGCCAGGTTTTGACACATATGACCCAAACGGAATGTCTAGGGCTACTAGCCACGGTTATTAGCCAGGTACCGCCCCGGCCTATCTTTAGAGGACACAGTACTGGGCTTCCAGGTAATCAGAGTTATGGTACTCAGTGTAACGTGTCTGGACCCGAGGATCTCTGAGCTCGCTTTCACCCAAACCAAGTCCGGCCAGACAGAGCGGGTGATCCAGCCACATGAGGACCCCCAGGTAACCGGAGCCGCGTGGTGTCCAGTTCACTGTAACGTGTCTGAGGCTGAGGAGAGGGAAGGAGATATGTTGACGCCTGCGTGCGGGGAGGAGACGAGGCTTCTACAGGAGCGATGTGCTCCGGAGAGACTATTTCAGACTTTAGCCTTTCAAGGTGCAGCAGGCGGATGGCCGAACGACGGGACACGTTAACGGGGAGGAGCCTGGTCCAGACTGGGCAGGGCCAACCAGTGGAAAGTTTTTGGGGGAGGGGCACAGGAGTCAGGCTGTTTGACATCCTGGTGGACGGATCCATTGGCCTTGCCTTTTCCTCCCCTCTTTAGGAAATTAGGTCGCCGCTGGTGACACGGCATTCCGACAGGTCAGAGAGCGCGTGTGGTTAAGTAGAGTGTCGGGTCTATTTGTAAACTCACCCGCCACACAAAGCACTGGCACAGCGGAGATGCGGAATTCGTCCTTTCGCAGAGCCGGTGCGGTTTGGTCTCTGCGCTCCGCACAATTTGTTCCACATTAACATTCCGTATAAACATTAGCGCTCTCTTATGGTCTATATTTAGCAGAAAACAGAGGACCCACCTCGGCCGGTCAAATCAGACGTCACATGACCTGCTTCACCACAAACAACAGTGGTGGGCTTTCAGGAACGCTTCTACTGACGCACATTAGATCACCACTCACGGTATTAATCTTACTTACGTGTTCCCGAGCCAATAGTGGCTTAACGCCAGATCAATCGATTTTTAAATAAACATAGTTAGAGTGGTGCTCAGGACCATACGGGTAACAGGCCCGCACCACCACCACACATCACCACCACTGAACTAGAAACACACAGGGCTTGAAAAGAGCTGAGAGTGTGGGTGTGGTGTAAAGACATGGGCGCTGGCACAGATGGCACCGGACCCCGCACTGGTTTATAAATGGAGCCTAATGCCAGGGGATTCCTGTTGGAGATGTGGAGGAGGTGGAGCCTCCATTCTGCAGGTACTCTGGTCTTGCCCAGCACTAAAGGACAGGTGGAATGTTTGAGGTACTAAGAAAAGGTTCCAAATCTCAACAAAACCACTGAACCTCGAGACGCGGCTGAGACACTGGAGGAGAAGCCGTCCGCCGGCTTATGAAGAATGGACTACAACAGTGGCACAGCTGGCTGAACGGGCCTGACCACTATGTGGCTACAGGGAGTCCCTTCACCAACTGGACCAGCACTTAAAGACCAGTACCACAGACACGCAGTAACATGAGCCTAGAAGAAAACGCCAGTGTGGGGTTGGGTTCTTTCTCCTTTTCCCAATTTTGTAATATATTGGTCAGCGGCTGTATCATTTTACATAAATGTATGGTTTTATTTTTCAATGACAAAATAAAATTAAACATTGATTTAAAAAAAAAAAAAAAGTGTGTGTGTGTGTGTGTGTGTGTGTGTGTGTGTGTGTGTGTGTGTGAGAGTGTGTGCGTGTGTGAGAGAGTGTGTGTGTGTGTGTCTATACTTTGTCTGTGAGACTGAGTGGTCTATTGTGACGTTAATGGCAGTTAGAATTGAAATCTTAAATTCACTGCCACCTTAAATCCACCTGCTATAAAAAATTCCCTGCTACCTTAAATCCCCCCTGCATCCTTAAAGAAGACGACACAATAAAACATTTGAAACACAGAGTAACTACACTGCTCTACTAGGTAGAACCGCTTATACAAAGCTAGAACGTCAGTGTTTAGATCCATTTGACTGAGAGAAGGAGATTCGGACTCACAGAAAGAGCAGGATGCCAGTGTTGGACATGGCGTACGCCAGGCCCAGAATTCCACTGCCCATAATGGCATTGCCGAGATTGAAGACCGACATGCCAAAAGAGGTCTTCCCTTCGAACTGATGAAAGAAGAGAGGAACCTTATTAGACCATGATGGGTTCCGTACAGAGCATAATCAATAACCCAGCTGAACACGTTCAATAACACTTCACTGCCTAACACTCGAACCCTAACCCGCCCCTCACTGCTGGTGATTACAGTATTAATGTCGGAGCAGGTAAAGAACAGGATCCTCTATTCATCTTCACAGCTATTGATCCTGTATTGGTCCTGTATTGAGGATCTATGGCTGGGTTACTGCACCTCTACTTATTTACATTTACGGTGTTCAGCTGAGGCTCTTATCCAGAGTGACTTACAGGGTTAATCGTATTACAGGTGGGCCAGTGTGGTGTTAGGAGTCTTACCCAGAGACTCTTATTGGTGTAGCTCAGCATAGTCACCCAGACCGGGACTCAAACCCCAGTCTCTCATGTGGTGGAGGCTCCCTGGCGGGTAGTGGTGTTATCCGCTGAGCTACACCACCCACTATTATCTCAGTAAGACGAGCTGCCTGTATACTCTGACCCAGACTTCCCATTCCTATTACCGTATGGATACTGTATGCAGCCGTGGTGGTGAAGCTGGAAGTAAAAACCTGGACTGAACCGCATCATCTCTCATTTACCTAGTAGCAATAACAGCACATACGGGAGGTATATCTCAATTAACGACTCATAGGAAACCAGACGAGCCATCATCTGTCTGGAGCGTCTCACAGAGTGGACAGTGAGTGGACAGTGAGTGGACAGTGAGTGGACACTGTTTAAAACAGTCTGTAATTAAAGAAGTTGATCAATGGAAAGAGGAGTAGGTAAACAGTCTGTAAAGCTACATGACGTTAATGAAGGGTAAACAACTTCGCAGTGTTCCGCAGCGTCTGAACTAAACCCGGGGTGGAATCTGCGTGGGAGGTGTGAATATCAGTCTTCTCAGAATTATTTTTACTACCCGGATATTTAAATAAAGCTTATTCAATTTGGAAACACTGATGTTCTAACTCCACATCCCGGAATAGGGTAAACAATTAAAACAGAAAAAAAAATATCAATATCTATAATTCAAATATGAGCTCCCCGGACACAACACGAGTCCCCATGCCTGTATAAGGTGGTAGTAACTCCTGCAGGTGGCGCTGCACGAGGATGACGGGGCTATAAACCCCTGTGGGGTGTGAGTGACGGGATCCATAGATTGGGAAGAGGTGCTACAGTGCAGGGAGTGTCTCGTTCCATGTGTGGAAAATGGCTCCAGAGCAGATGTTAATGATTGGCTAAAAGGTGAGTGTGAGGAAGTAGCTGAATCTGCAGGTGTATGGAAGCGTACGGTCATACGGGTCTACCAGCAGTGGATACAATCCCAGTCTACAGGGAATTCTCCTCGGAACTGTGCCAGGGAAGGCCTCCACCACATCTGGACCACCTGACCAGTTCTCTGATGCTAGAGTGTCTGAACACTGATGTGGCTACATCCAGAACGTTGTTCAGTACATGCCCAGTCCAGTCCCAGCTGGCACTGATACTGGTGGAGGTTATACACTGGTAGGTGCGGTTCAGTCACAGGGGGCTCGGTTTTCCGGTGAGATTATCATGTTCTGTTATTATTACTGCATGTGAAGATAGGACCACCAGCTCAAAGCTGAGAGGCCATGCACACCTACATCAGTGAAACGAGGCTTCTTGCCTTCACCGCTGGGGAGGAACTCCATGTTCTCAGCCAAGTTCCCCTCAGGATCATCAAACCTGTTCAGAGCAAAGCACTTATTAATCATTCACCTTATCAAACATCAATCATATGGACTGTATCAACTAGCATTAACGTTCCTATACGGTGGTGCCTGGAAGGACTGAACTGTGGACCCTTCAGAACCTCTCCGTACACACCTCCCTAACTATCAGACCTACAAGTACTCAAACAGAACCCAGTAAAGCTAATGGGACACAAATATTAGACCTGGGCCTCCATTTCAGGATCATCCCCAGGTTTCATAGCCATGAGGGTAAAGGAATGTGAACTCCAGGATCAGCAGGGACGATGGTCAGGTGTGAGCGGGTGCCCTGGGTTACATAAGGACCAGGAAGGTCTGACCTTCCCCACACACGACTGTGGAAGTATATCACGGCACCAACCAAGGAGATTCCTGAGGAACCTCAGAAGAAGAGTGGCTGATGCTCATCAGGCTGGAGAACCGTCTCTGAAGGGTTTGGACTCCGCCATCCACAGTCTGAGAGACCGGCTACAAATGGAGGAGGTTCGGGACCACCGTTACCCTCCCCAGGAGTGGACCACCAAGACAGATCACTCCAAGAGCAAGACATGTACTAGTCCACAAGGTCAGAAAGGACCCAGGAGAACTTCTGAGCAGCTAAAGGCCCCAGTGGCTAATGCTAATGTTCATTAGTCCACCATCAAGGGAACACTGAACAACAGTGGTGAGCATGGCAGGGCTGTAAGGAGAACCTCACTGCTCTCCTAAAGAACATTGCTGCCCGTCTGCTGATTGATAAAGACCACACGCATCATTATCTCCAGAAGTAAACAGCCAGGTCCAATATTTCTGGGCTGTTTGTTTAATTTGGTTCTGAGAAATAATGATGTTTCAGGTCAAATTTATGGAACAATCTAGAACATTCTGAAGAGTTCACAGACCTTTAAAGCACGACCACAGCAGCTAACAGGAACCAGCAAACTCTGAAAGACCAACGTACCTGTTCTGAGCGGTGTTTCTTAGGGTTAGAGAGAGAGAGGGAGAGGGAGGGAGGGAGAGGGAGAAAGAGAGAGAGAGAGAGAGAGAGAGAGAGAGAGAGAGGGAGGATCCATCATCCAACGCCAGTGTAAAAACAAGGCAGACATGCACTTAGAGACGTATTAAACAGCCCGTCAGTAGCAGACAAGGGAACCGCCTCCACAGTTACGGTGTCATGGTAACGGCTGATAATCACATGGAGGAAAACACGCTGAGTTTACCCGGCTAGTTTCCCATGCGGCTAGTTTATATGACGTATCAGATTTGAGACAGCACCCCATGCAGCGTGATCATTAGACACGGTTAACCTCCACAGTGACCCTGAGCCCCCATACTCTAAACATCAGACCGGGCTAACAGAGGAAAACAGGCTTACTGGTCGTCCTCCATCATCGCCTTCATCGGGACATTCATGGCATCCCCGAGGTCGTGACCTTTTCCGTTGGCCAGGATGCTCATCTCTGACTGGTCGGCCTCCATGTAGCCGGTCTAGGTGTGTTCAGCGTTCTCTGTAGAACAGAGGGAAACATTTTAGGAGCCAACATTGATCTAGGTAAAGCTAACCAGCCGACTTCCTCACGGTTCCTGACACAGTGTGTGCCTTTAATGACCCGAGCAGAATTCCTTCTCCTGCAGTTACGGGACTACTGAGTCAGTACTTCATTAGTTAGTCAATACCTAACATTAATGTAGGGTTAAAAAATGAACCCGTGTTAATGTGTCCCGCTACAGTAGCTCTACAGTTCCCATCAGGGTTAATGTAGTTCTATCAGTCCCAGCTACCTATCCAAACAGAGAGCTGGGCTTCAGCTCAGTGATCGGGGGTCTTCCATGCATGTAACCCCTTACTCTGACTTCTTTCTCAGCACGTAGCACAGGAGATCCCAACAACACACGCTTGGAGTGATTTTACTCCAGGTCTAATCCTGTGGGTTTAGTAGCCTGCTCCAGTTACTGCCTGGCTCATACAAACCCGGGTTCCCCCGAAGCTGATTACTCTGGACCATGTAAACCCGGTGAACAGGTTACCGACAGTACCGTATCGTGTTAGGGAACACGCTGTTGTGGTATTAAAGCTGCCATGTCGGTTTGGGGATTTGGTTGTGGCGACCTCTGGGATGTCTGGGCGTTCCTGTAACAGGCATTACATCAGATGGTCTGGCCTAGATCGCTTCTCCAGGCTGAGTGATGGATCCGTGGTGCTTTAGAGCCAACACAGGTGTGAAAGGGCAGAGGTGTGAAGGTGCTCAGACCAACAGCCCCCCAAAAACAGCTGGATAAACATCAGGTGAAGCTTGAGATCAGAGCATGGCGGTGCAGTGGGGCCTGTTAAAGCAGAGCTGCTCCATGTATAACCAGTGAAGATGCAGCGCCTGATTAAAGACCCGTGTCCTGACGTCCTCTCCACTGGGAGAACTGGCCTGGTTCCGGATAGGATCTTCATTTTTGGTTTTCAAAAATGTAACAACATTAAAGGTGAGGTGTGACGTACAGACCAGGAGCGTTCCCCACGCATCTACCGCAAAGGGAAACAGAGAGACCCATGTTCTGCATACGTCACATAAACGGGTGGTGTGTTTACGCCGGTCAGCGTGGGCCTTTCTACCGTCTACTAACCCAGAAAGATTCAGTCCAGCTCTTATACACGTGTAAGGGTATACGGGGCGCGCCAGGACAACCCGTTCCTACTATTTATTGACACTAGCTGCTATCTAAGTGCTGAGTCACCAAGCCGTGAGAGCGAGCAGGCAGGCGGAGGCTCGGTCGGGGTTATTAAATACAGTGGGGGGATCGTTTTACATGGATTCATACGCTTATAAATTTAGCACCGCTCCGTACGCCGCCGAGGCCCAGGGTTTAATGGCAGTCACAGGCTGGACTTTCTTCTGGCACTGACGGAAGGTCAGTTCACGGTCAGAGGGGGCTACAGCGGTCACACAAGTCCAAGTTTCAACACCCCACATTAATACCAGAGTAGGTTTACATCCAGACTCGCAAAAGTATCAACACGCCTACTAACGAGAACCAGGAGGGGACAGCACGCGCTCCTGCCCCCATGGGCATGTTCTAGTCACCTCTACCCTCTGACCTTCACTCCTCCGAGCTTCGGTGAACCGGTCTGTGAAACATCTCCGTTTCCAGGTTATCCGACTTTTAATAGCCGAAATTAATAAATTATTATTCCGTTAAAGATAAACAGGCCAGGAGCAGCGTAGCGGCACTCGTTCAGGACATGGTGAAGATCAGCGAGGGTTAGTCAGAGAGACTCGGTGAGCTGAGAACATGACTGAACACGTGATCACAACCACTAAACACACGCATACAGCAAAAACAGGCAGTCTGAACACGCATGCTAGTGACCTAACCAGCTAGCACTAGCACTAACTCATCACTCACCTACATCACGATCTACAGTACTCCTACTCAAACCAACAGCAAACCATCAAAATGGGAAAGGCCCACTCCGGAGCCGCCACATACGAGCACTATGGTAGGTGACCTGACCTCACCAAAGCTTTTGTGGCTGAATGCAATCAACTTAAGAATACACAATGATATCAGAATTATCAAAAAAAAAAAACGAGAAGAGTCCGGTGTGTGACCCCTTCACCAGCACCAGTACCAGCTGGGACTGGATTGGGTATGCGCTGGATGGGGTTCTGGATGGAGCTACATCAGTGTCTCTCTCACATCAGAGAACTGGTCAGGTGGTCCAGAGTTGGTGGAGGCCTTCCCTGGCACAGTTCCGAGGAGAATTCCCTGTAGGCTGGGATTGTATCCACTGCTGGTAGACCCGTATGACCGTACGCTTCCACCTGTAGCACCTCTTCTCAGTCTATGGATCCCGTCACTCACACACTGCAGGGATTTATAGCCCTGTCATCTTCATGCAGCGCCACCTGCAGGCGCCTGAAGGTACTACCACCTTACGCACACAGGGGGACTCGTTACTGCTCGTTTACTCATACGGTATTCAGTCTCGAATGGATAAACAGTGACGGGCCACGGAGCACATTAACATCATATGTGAACCACAGGCGGGGAGAGCCGTACAGCACGGGCCCGTTAGTGACGTCGTGTCCTCCAAGCACCCAGGTACACACTCAGAAGAGCAGAGCGCCACGTGATCCATTACAGCACGATCAGAGGTTACTGCTCGAATACAGACCTCCCCAGCCCGGGCTCCAGTATAAACAGTATGGTGGGAGGCTGGTGTCGTGTGGTCCAGCAAAGCCTACTAGGAAATCAGGTCACGGTGACAGCACTCCAGCCTGGCACGGCATACCATCAGCACTCGCGCCGCTCTGGTTCAGCAGCGTCTCTGACGCACCCACATAAACACAGCCCCACTCTGAAGTAACCGGGTCTCATACCTCACCCACTCGCCGAGGGGTCCTCCGCCAGAGACCCCTCCAAACGTCCAGCTAAACACACTCTGACTGCAGCGCCCCCCACAGTCTCCTCGCGATCCTCTTAACAGCCCTTTAATACCACACGCACGCTAGGTAGAACCGCATAAAGAGCTAGAACCACAGTGCGGTGAGAGGTGAGAGAACCCAGACTGTGAGAACTGAAGGATGGGCATTATGACTGAGTACAGAAACAGTGAACCACCGCACTGCCACCACCCCTCCACCCTGACCACAGCCGACTGACGGACACGCGGTGCCCAGTCTGAAGGAAACACAAGCGGTGTCTACTGATCATACCCGGTGGGCTGAGCATGGCGGGTGGCACACGAACCACGCCAAGCTGCAGCTGGTCTGAGACTATGAGGCTAGCACAAGACGTGGTGATGGGTGGGCGGGACAGTTACACCAGTGGGGTGGATCCAGGTCAGAGGTTTACAGAAGTTACATTCCCATTCTGGAACAGTGATCCGTATCAAATTCCTAACCAGGCTCTTCTGCTTTCTGCTGATGTAATCCCCTGACAGTGTGCGTAAGTATTGACACCCTTCAGTTTGGCAATATCACGGTTGGTGATTCTCAGAAACACAAATCTGATTATTAACTAGGAAATGAGCAACTGCGCAGCTTCACGATTCAAGACGGTGTTGGCAGACAGTTACTATGGTATTTAACAGCTATGCTAAGTAGCTGCTGTGGTATTCCAGGTGGTTGCACTTACTAGGATGTCGCTAAAGTGTTGCTATTAATGGGAGAAACAAATGACAGTCAGATGGGTGTGGGTCAGAACAACGCTGAACCACCCTCTGGGATCGGACCTAATATAGCACACTGGACAACAACAGTGTTCAGGTACTAATTAACACTGTAAAGGCTGGCGCAGACGTTCATTCATGCTGTTGTGTTTAAACCTCCGATGGCTAGAGGGCAGTGTTGTAATCTGACTTCAGGCTTTAGACTTTTCCACTCCAACAGAATCGGTACGAAAGGGGGCAGCGCCAATGTAGACCCATACATGTGGTGGTGTGTGTTCACGAGTCAAACCACACGACTGAAACTCTGTGTGTAGGTGTGACATGGTGAGACATGCTAATGATTCAAGTCTCACACTCGGCCGCACAGGTGAGGTAATCTAGAACAGGTCGTAACCCAACACCACCATTACAGACCTCCAGCGTGCAGTGGTGTCCTCCATGAGTCCTCCTGTTAGTGCAGCACCATCGGCAGACGGCTGCACCACGCAGGACTACATGCACACAGACCGTTACCACGACTGTCCTTAACACCACGTCACCGTCACCAAAGACTGCAGTGGTGTCGTACCAGACTGTCATGGAGGGACTCAGAATGGCAGCGGCTCATCTTCAGTGACGAGTCCCACTTTAGTCTTGGTGGAGACGCCCAACGAATCCGTGTGTGGAGGCACCGTGGTCAGCACCGAGATGAACGGTTTGCTGTCACACGTCCAGAAGACCTGGCGTCCCTCCACCTCCACCCCTACCGCACCATCTGCAGGAACTGTGTGAGGATGTTCAAGCTGCATGGGATGGATTATCACAGGACTCCATTAGGAACCTCTACAGCTCCATACCGAGACGTCTGGCGTGTTGGGTTAGCGAACACGGCGGCCCGACGCCATACTGAGAGACAGACTTCTGTATGTGTAGCTCAATAAATATTGATCATATCAGTCTAAATTTATCATCAGTTATTGATCCTGGTCACCTTTATCCTCCTTCCCAACACACCTGCACTCCCACACCTCCTCCTGGGTGCAGATTTAAAACTGCAGTGTATGGAATGGTGAGCTCCAGATCATGATCTGTATTGTATCGCCGGGCTACTGCTCCAGCTGGTTTCTTCATGTTAGGTACAGGCGCTAGAAGAGACTCCCTGATCCTATAATAACAGTGTCAGAAGCGAGAGAGGCTTTTCCATAAACACAGCGGCTCTTTCGCACGCCAGCAGCAGGTAGGCAGAGGAATAAGGACAGTGAGAACACAGTGGCCTTCAGCTTTCCCCAAACACACACACGAAAGGCGTCCCACGGAGAGCTCAGGCCTGGGGTCATTAACCAGGGAGTAAATCCCAGGGATTAAGACCAGCAGAGGCAGGAACGCTCTCGCTTTTCTTCCACACAGCAGGAGAGCGAGTCAGCCAAGGTGAGCATCTGCTGGAGGACGGCGAGGCTGCCTGCCCACCTTTCAACATCAACCATGCTGAATAAATGGAACTGCTCTCACAGTCAGAAAGCAGCCCTGGCAACCCAGCGGTGGTCCCGCAGACCACTCTGCCATCGCACACCGTTTGGAAACACTAAGCTGGAGAGGCACAATATCAAGTCTGATCAACGGTACTCTGGCAGCTGTCACAGGTATAAGAGCACACCTGTCACACAGGAATCAGTCATTCGCCATCATAACAGCCACTCAGCACCTAATTATAACACTGGGGCTCAGAGCGCTCTCGATCCTGAGCATGCCGGGGGTCCTGCCAGCGCACAGGCACTCATGAGAACGTCTCTACAAACAGTGTAGTCCAACCTTCATCCACTCATCACCCATACAGCATCAACATATCATCACAGTCAGAACAGAACTCCTTCTCCACGTCACATCAACCGAAAACCCGTCACCTCAGCGTTTCATGATCACCTGACCCGTTAGAATGGTCAGCTCCTGACTCGGAATAAAGCCTTGTTGAATGAAGTCACACTGGAAGTCAAGGCTGCCCTACCCTTTCCTATAGACCCACGTTTAGGAGATAGAGTTCTGTTCTGACAGCTACAGGGTACGTTTGTAGATTTGAGATTTGGAGACCCCTCTGGCGGAAATGTGGAACTGCATGCTACAGGCAGAACACATCGTAGAGGTGGCAGTGAGTCCACTGAAAGAGACCTCAGTGTAAACTTGTTACAGGTCGAGTCTTCTGAAAAAGATGTGAGTAAATTATCAGATATTGATCATCAGATCTTCATCAGTACGATGCTGATATTGACTGAACACAGAGTGATGCTGTAAATCCAACAGATGTATTTGATATCTTCACCCTATCGAGCCGCCCGAGCTTCTACACCAGTTACATCCTGGAACCTGCAGGCTTTCATTCTGAACAAGCAGAAGTTCACCTGATTCTACTCAGTCAGCTGCTCGGCCTCCAGACCACTAACTGATCACGTGATCCGCTTTACCGGAATAAAAACCTCCACCCAGACAGCCCGTTAGGACAAGACTGGACTCCCCTGCTCTACTGTAAAGATAGGTGCAGAAGGGTTTAAACCCCCGACCACTAGATGGCAGTGCTGTAATCTCTTTAGCATAAACAAGGATCACCGCTAGCATTAGCATTAGCAAACTTACAGTTTAGATTCTATTAGACTCTAATTTGATCTCTTCGTAGCTCCACCTTTGGTTGTTTTCAGGTTTTGATAGTTTGACGTTTTACGTCGTGGTTAAATTGGTCTAGTTCCTCAGACTTCTAGTAAAGCTACAGTATGGTTCTCTCTCCTGCTCTACACTGCTCATTCTGGAGATACGAGGTTCTGTTCCCACAGCAGTGATCCTGAATCGTAAGCCCTGCTTCATGATCATGTACTGTGTCACCAGGTTCCTGCCAATACACAGTCTTACCATGTACCCAAGCTCCATCTAAGATGGAGTACACCTTGCTGCACCCATGACGAGGAGCCCAGTAGTGCAGTCTCTTATCCAGATAGGGGATTCTGGGAAAGAGTATTCCGAATTTTCGTTCCGATGAGACCCTCCAGCCTGGTAACGGGCTGCTCCTGTGTTTCTCATGGGGGGAAACTGAAGATATCCAAACAACCGCATTATCAACCCAGGCCACATTTCCCTCCCGTAAACAGACGTAGGTGTGCAGGGCAGTAACGCACGGCTTCAGAGAGCCCACCGAGCTCAGATCACCCTCCACATTCCCAGGCATGCTACTAGCACCCCAGTAGCTGGAAGATCCCAACACCACCCCAGACAGGAAACCTCAGACCAGCACACCGTGGAAAAACACAGCCAGCAGTGACACCGCAGTCGACCCGACCGCTCACTCCAAACCAAACACACACACGTCACACAAGGCCAGGTCCGGGCTGGGATCATAATAAACCGATCTGGAGGAGCTTCAGAGGTGTTTGCTCAGCCAAGCCGCCTCAAACAGGTCCAGAAGCCCGAGTCTTTCCCACCGGACCGGACGTGACCCCTGACCCTACCCCTCAGACACCGGTCAACGACTTCTCGTTTCTCAGTACGCGCGTGAACATTGAGCTCGGGCAGGCGTCACTGTTTACATCCAGGGCAGAGTCTGAGGCGGTGAGCGCACCAGACCGGCAGACACAAGCTGAGGTCACACGGCATGATGCCCCCCAGTTCCACACAGTTGGGGGGGGGGGGTGTTTGTGCTCACACTGAGAACATTCAAAAAACAAGCCACTGTGTTTACATCAGGTGAGTCAGTTAGAGATCTGTTATCTGTGACCCCCTTCACAGCACTCGCACATACACCTCTACCTGAGAGAGGATTGGGGGGGTCTCCAGTCAGGGGCTGGAGGTTAGGGAACCAGCCTTGTGACCGGCGGGTCACCGGTTTGATTCCCTGAACCAGCAGTAACGACTCTGCCCTTGATCTGCCAAGGCACCTAAAGCCCCGCTGCTCCCCGGGCCTGCCCCATGTACAGTGGTGGTGATGGGAACCAGGGTTCTCCTTGTCTAGAACACACATATAGACACTGTATTTACTATGTAAACCAGCAGTGAACCTCCACGTGTCTAGGAGTATATATGGAACGTTGATGACGGGATGATCTGGGAAAACCTGGCTTTACCGGAACACTGCCACACAGCAGCGTCTCAGACATCAGGCGGTGCGATAGCTTTTACAGGAGGACGTCTGGTTCCATTCACTGCCACTGGGAAGGGTTCTATCTCTGGATGAGAGAGAGAACTGAATGAACTCTGTTCACCTGTTAACCGGTTAAATACGGGGAGATCTGGATAACATAAGCAAACACCAGGCCTCCAGTAACGCTGAAGCAGCATCAGTCTGGCACGAGACCTCGTACAGTTCCAGGGAGCGCTGATCTCGGAACAGGAGCTGATACATTACCGGGAAATGCTCTAGTGTACCGCTATTGGCTCGAGTGACCCTGGGTGTGGAGGGTGCTCAGGGGAAGTGTTGGACACACAGCCCGGGACACTGATCTCATAAATAGGCAGATAAATTGGTGACCTGCCTGCCTCTCGGTCGTTTGGGTCACCCTGGTGGTGGTTCTCGCTGCTGCTGCGCTCGAGGCCGTGGACTCGCGTATCAGTACAGCGTTTCCTGGGTCCCCTACCTGTATCGGACATGCTTGTGGAGTTCCTCGGATTTCAGAGTTTATGATGTGGATGATTTGGAGAACTGCTGCACCGGCAAAGCGTAACGTCTGCAGGTCTTCGGCTTTCACGAGGAAGGAACCGATCAGAAGGTGCTGAAGACAGCCCGTCCAGTGTAACAGGACTTCCATACCCCACATGAGCATGTGCATTCCCTGAAGTACTGTTCCTACACAAACCCTGAAAGAGCACCGCAGAGGAATTCCGATAACGTTCCAGGGTTACAGAGCGAAAAGCTCCCGGATCCGAATTCCCGGTGGTCACTATAACCCACTTCAATTAAAAATGTCCAGGATTCCACTCACTCTCTCTCCCTAACCTCTGACCCCAGGGGCCTACCACAGTCACCGCTCATGAAGACCCTCTCAGATGACACGCTCTGGCCATCTGCTGTAACCTCAGCGCGCGGGTACAGGTCTCGCAGCTCGGTCCTCATGTTTCTGCATGACTGAACAGTGGAGGTGCAAACAAAGTAACTCGAGACCGCCGAGGCGAAGCGGTGGGTTTGGGAACCAGACGTCACACATGTAATCCAACATCCACTCATTTCATACATACGGGATCACGCGTGTGGCGTCTGGTTCCACCACTGCATCAGAGTTGAGAGGCTGCGCATTCATAAACACGGCACGTCACAGCCTTCCACGGGGCAGCTTTAAACACGGCACCTGGTTCCCATCACCACCGCCGTGGTGTACTCAGGTCCCGCCAAGTTTATCTAGAACGGCACGTTCCCAATCAGACCACTGGAACTTAAAACTTTCATTCAACAGAAAATTTACTATTTTGGTGGAACTGCCCTTTTTAAAGGGGAACATCGGAAGGCCACCAAAAGGCCTCCATAATTAAACAGTTCAGGTGTAAACAGAGTCAATCAGAGTGGGGAACTTACAGGCCCGGATCTAGACAAAGAAGAACCGCTCACAGCACTGGTAGATGGTAACCAGACGTCCACCCCTCACATAAAGCTATGAGCTGGAATGATTATGAATACAGTGGAACAGGAGATGATTATGAATACACTGAGACAGACTGGTGGCCTAAACTGTCCAGCTTCTTCATTCAGTCACCCATCCGAGGCGTTATGAAGCCCAACGGTCCCCCTATAAACTACTATTCCAGGTTTCCTCTGTATTCCCATCAACAGCATTCCATACCAACACTCAGACACGTGTGGGATCACCGGTGCCTTGGAAATCAAGTATACACAGCTATATAACTCTACACACTCGTGTTCTAGATACCCCTGGGTTCCACCACTCTAAAGAGACAGGACCACTTCACACCAATTCTGAAAAGCCGGTGGGGTTGCCCTTTCAGCCCCTCCCCAGCCTCATCCATGACAAACCCCCACGGACTCGTTCACTTAGCATCAGAATAGACCCGCACATGGTTATCGATTGCGCATCCGGACGATGGGAAGGAGCAGCCAGGTTCGAGAGCGCGCCTGGACGCGCGTGCGCACCCCTCCTCCTCTTCTCCAGCTGGAGTGAGCCATATAACCAACCCCACGTGCCTGGAGAAAAGCTCAGCGCGTGCAAATAAAGGCAACAGCGTGCTCGCGAGGTGGTCCAAGATCGACCTGAGCAACGTTAGGGTGGTCTACGGGGAGAGCTGGGATCTCAGCCTGAGGTCAACCCACGTGGTCGGGATATTTGTAGACAAAGAGACAAAGGAGGGGAAGGGGTTCCTGGGATCCGGGGGCCACCAGGCAGGACCCTCAGCACGGATTTCAGGAAGCCACAGCAGCTTCTTGTTGGAATCCTTCGTTCCACCTTAAATGGTGCAGCCATAGTGCAGCCTGTGGCGCCAGAATGCAACTGCTGCACTATTTAAGGTGGAACGGGAAATTCCAACAAGAAGCTGCCGGCGTCTAAAGGAACCTCAGCCTGGGAGAGGCACATGCAGGACTCACCAGGTGGTGGGAAGTTCTCCTGGCTGTGTCTAGAACCTCTTGGCGTTTCCCGGGTTCTCCTCTGTGAGATGGTCAGGACAGTGCTGCTCCTCTCCTCTGTCTCTCAGTGGCTCTAATGTTGTGGCTGAAGAGATCCGCTTTGAGAATCGCTCTATACCAGCAGGGGGCGGGACCTACTACCCTCTTGGAGGCAGAAGGGGGCGGCCCCATGGAGGTCTCCGCCCCATGGAGGTCTCCACCCCATTACAATGCTAAACTTCAGTGTGGCTGTATTAAAGGGCCCATGCCCTGGGAAACGGAACTTGCCTCACACTGTGTGTGTGTGTGTGTGTGTGTGTGTGTTGGTGGTTTGGGTGAGGGGGTGTGGGGGTGTGTGGTGGGGGTTGTGGTGGTGGAAATGGAATGCTTTTGCATACAGGGCAGCCAATCAGAACAGTGGTCATTTGCATATCAGTCCCATGGTGTTTTCACACTGTCTTATCATCTGGCTTGGATTATATTATAATCTGGACTGGACCACAGAACTGCGGGAGCGGCGGTGGGATTGGGGAGTCGTAGTAGGATTGTGGGAGCAGTGGTGAAGTTGTTGGAACAGCAGTGGAATTGTGGGAGCAGCGGTGGGATTGTGGGAGCAGCGGTGGGATTACGGGAGCGGTGGTGGGATTGTGGGAGCAGTGGTGAAGTTGTTGGAACAGCAGTGGAATTGTGGGAGCAGCGGTGGGATTGTGGGAGCAGCGGTGGGATTATGGGAGCAGCGGTGGGATTGTGGGAGCAGCGGTGGGATTGCGGGAGCAGCGGTGGGATTGGGGAGTTATAGTGGGATTGGGGAGTCGTAGTGGGATTGTGGGAGCGGTGGTGGGATTGCGGGAGCAGCGGTGGCATTGTGGGAGTCGTAGTGGGATTGTGGGGGCAGTGGTGAAGTTGTTGGAACAGCAGTGGGGTTTGTGGGAGTGGCGGTGGGATTGCGGGAGCAGCAGTGGGATTGCGGGAGCAGTGGTGGGATTGCGGGAGCAGTGGTGAAGTTGTTGGAGCAGCAGTGGGATTGCGGGAGCAGTGGTGGGATTGCGGGAGTGGCGGTGGGATTGCGGGAGTGGCGGTGGGATTGCAGGAGCGGTGGTGGGATTGGGGGAGCGGCGGTGGGATTGGGGAGTTATAGTGGGATTGCGGGAGCAGCGGTGGGATTGCGGGAGCAGTGGTGGGATTGCGGGAGCAGCGGTGGGATTGTGGGAGTCGTAGTGGGATTGCGGGAGCGGTGGTGAAATTGTTGGAGCAGCAGTGGGATTGCGGGAGCAGCGGTGGGATTGCGGGAGCATTGTGGGAATGAAATGACCCACAGTGACTCGGTAAGACGTCTGGTTCCATTGACTTCCATTAAAAGCAGGGTATGTTGTTCCCTGTCCTGTGAAGTTCTGATTCTGGACGAGGTTTTGTTGGGAACCCAGTAATACGGAGCCACATTCCAGATTTGTCCCCGTGTATTTACAGACCCCTGCGGTAGTGGGATCAGGACGACCAGGCCTGGATCACAGACGCCTCTCCGACTTATCCCAAAGCCCAGAGTGAAGCTGGAGGGACTGTGCCAGTAATAGGTGCACCTAAAGCGGCCAGATTCTCCGTCTGGATACTTTTGGACAGATAGTGTAAATATATCCCGGGACAAGTGTGTGCCTGTGTGTGCGGTGGGGTGATTATCCCATGATAAGTATTCCTCACTGCAGCTGTCTTCATTCTATTTGTGCCGTGGAATGCTGCCTGACTTCAGCAGCGAGGCAGGCACGGACACTAACCTGCGGAAAGGCACTAGTGTAGGTGAGGTCCAGTCAGCCTTCTTTCTAGGAGCGCTGCCACGGCGTCTAGCTGACCAAAGTGAAGTGTGCCCGCCAGTCACCCTGACCCCACCTCTCACCCAAAGAGAGAACGTGGTGTGTCCTGTATGACGGAATTCCTATTTTCCTCTGCGTCGGGTTGGAATGCTGTACTGTATACAGGTCTTGGTTCTGTATTTGTCTTTTTGGCCCTCAGCCCACCCCTAACATGGCACTGGCCCACGTGACCAGCTGGGTCTTTGAGCGCACATACACACACTCCACCGCTGTAAGTGGTTGCCATGCCAGCTCATTAGATTCCGAGCGTAGCTCCAGCCCCTTGCCTTCGTCTCGCAGCACTGCTGAGAGCATGAGCAATTACTTTTCCATTACGGAGAACAGCAGCAGCGGGGCAGGGCTCGGCCTGTGTACGAGTGAGACGGTCACAGTAAGTGGTACGTCCTCCTCCAGCTCAGTGCCCGGCTCTGCTCGCTGCTGTAACTGCTTTAATTGAAGAGTTCTGAGTTAGCCCTGCTCCATCAATGGATCCGCCACCACCTACAGTAACCCCAGCCATGTTTGCTCAGGCCACAGTACCAGGAAGTGATCTAATGGGACTCATTAGTGACTCTAACCTTGTTCATTTTTGCATTTTTTCACCTTTACTGCTGTCAGGCACTAGAGGGCGCTCCAGAAAGAGTCCAAAAAGGAACTGATTCCTATGCTGTCATTTGTACATTAATAATATGTGCAAATATAAAAATATGCTAATTTTGTCAACACAAAGCAGCAGGAAATACTTCTACACTGATTTTTGACTTTTTACCGGGGCCTTATGTGCTCTTATCACATTAAGCATTAACTGCTTTACTAGTGGAAGAGGTGATTAGCTTACCAGCCATTTAGCAATCAGCAGTTGCTAGCAAATCAGTCTCACCAGTAATGCTAACCAGTCATCTGCTTTCTCTCAGTACCAGTAATGCTAACCAAAGTCAGCTCTCCAGTTAGCCAGTAAATGGCCTAACCAGTCAGTGTTCTCAGTACCAGTAATGCTAACCAAATCAGCTCTCAGTACCAGTAATGCTAACCAGTCAGTGTTCTCAGTACCAGTAATGCTAACCAAATCAGCTCTCAGTACCAGTAATGCTAACCAAATCAGCTCTCAGTAGCAGTAATGCTAACCAATCAGCGCTCAGTAGCAGTAATGCTAAACCAAGTCAATCTCCTAAGTAGTCAGTAACGCTAACCAGGTAGACAGCTCTCAGTATCCAGTTATGCGCTAAACTAAGTCACCTACTCAGTCAGCTTCAGTAACGCTAAAACAGTCAGCACTCTCAGTAGCAGTAATGCTACCAAATCAGCTCTCAGTATCAGTAATCCAGTAACTCAGCTCAACCTGCTCAGTACTCAGTAGACAGTAACGCTAAAACCAGTCAGCTCTCAGTAGAACTTTAGCAGTATGCTAACCAACCAGTCACTCTCTCAGTATCAGTAATGCTAACCAGTCAGCTCCCTCAGTAGCAGTAACGCTAAACGAGCAACCATTCTAAGCTGCCTCAAACAGCAGTAATGCTAACCCAGTCAGCTCTCAGTAGCAAGTAATGCTAACCAGTCAGCTAGTCTCAGCTATCAGTAGCAGTAATGCTAACCGACCAGCTCAGCTCCAGTAGCAGTCACGCTCTCAAAGCATGTCAGCACGCTCACCAGGTCTCAAGTAACGCTAGCTCAGTAGCTCTCAGTAACAGTAATGCTAACCAGTCCAGCTCTCCTCAGTAGCAGTAATGCGCTAACCATTCAGCTCTCAGTAGCAGTAAGGCTAACCAGTCAGCTCTCAGTAGCAGTAACGCTAACCAGTCAGCTCTCAGTAACAGTAAGGCTAACCCAGTCAGCTCTCAGTAGCAGATAAAGTAAACGCTAACCAGTCAGCTCTCAGTAGTCAGTAATGCTAACCAGTCAGAGTCTCAGTAGCAGTAATGCTAATCCAGTCAGCTCTCAGTTAGCAGTAACGCTACCAGTCAGCTCTCAGTAAGCAGTAGTAAGGCTAACCAGTCAGCCCTCGAGTAACTAATGCTAACCAGTCAGCTCTCAGTAGCAGTAACGCTAACCAATCAGCTCTCAGTAGCAGTAAAGCTAAACAGTCAGCTTTCAGTAGCAGTAATGCTAACCAATCAGCTCTCAGTAGGTATCAGTAATGCTAACCAGTCAGCTCTCAGTAGCAGTAACGCTAACCAGTCAGCTCTCAGTAGCAGTAACGCTAACCAGTCAGCTCTCAGTAACAGTAATGCTAACCAGTCAGCTCTCAGTAGCAGTAACGCTAACCAATCAGCTCTCAGTAGCAGTAACGCTAACCAGTCAGCTTTCAGTAGCAGTAATGCTAACCAATCAGCTCTCAGTAGCAGTAACGCTAACCAGTCAGCTCTCAGTAACAGTAATGCTAACCAGTCAGCTCTCAGTAGCAGTAACGCTAACCAGTCAGCTCTCAGTAGCAGTAATGCTAACCAGTCAGCTCTCAGTAGCAGTAACGCTAACCAGTCAGCTTTCAGTAGCAGTAATGCTAACCAATCAGCTCTCAGTAGCAGTAATGCTAACCAGTCAGCTCTCAGTAGCAGTAACGCTAACCAGTCAGCTCTCAGTAGCAGTAACGCTAACCAGTCAGCTCTCAGTAGCAGTAACGCTAACCAGTCAGCTCTCAGCAGCAGTAACGCTAACCAGTCAGCTCTCAGCAGCAGTAACGCTAACCAG
>JAMWET010006090.1:170000-205000 GCA_024036415.1 Prochilodus magdalenae
TAGGTGTCTGAGTTGTACATACTACTTGAAAGTAGCTCCATAGGGTCTACAAATACAGGACTGGTTCTGTGGGGGTCCCATGGGGGTCCATTGAAGAACAGGGTAATACAGTACACAGAGAAACAGATGGACTACAGTCTGGACCTGTACACCTACAGAGTGTCCTGTATGGACAGTGGAGACTGGAGGTGGAGGTACCCTGTGACGTGGCCAGTGGGTGTGGGTGTATACACACTGGAACATGATGAGCTGTAGTGATACTCCAGGACCTGTGGGCGAGCCCTCCGGCCCCAGACTGCCACTGGGTATTTCAGGATGCTGCTGCCCTCTAGTGGTTGTCACCACAATGACATGCTTGCTCCTACAGTCGGTCCAGAACTGAAGCTGAGCAACATCCTGAAACACCTTCAGGTTTTCCTCATGTGACCGTCAACATGATGGGCCCAATCAGCATGTCCACGCAGTGATCCGGTATTATGGAATTACATTGTGGAAGGCTATGGAATCTCCCGCTTCCGTGTCTCGAACACAGAAGATCCTGCGTCGAGAGAGAACACCAGCTCAGAGAGAGGACGGCCCCCGACCCTCACCCACCACCAGACCCACTTCGTCAGAACCATTCTACTGCGTCCCACCACCCTGTCCCTGAACAGCTGAAGGTTCCAGAGCAAGAAGTGGCAGCATGGCAAACCCAGCAGGCAAACTGCCAACGTGACTGATGCTGCCACTAGAGGGCGCCCCCCAAAGTCCAGTATACTGTAGATGTAGGGCTGTCCACTGAGGTTGGTGCAGCCAGCCAGCCAGTAGATAACAACGAACCCCAGATAGAGCCCTGCTGCCAGCAGAACATAGAGGTAGTGGTAGAGATGGACAGGTGTGGAGGACAAGAGCAGATCAAGGATGGTCTGGATACTGTTGACCAGATGGAGGTTGAGGTTGAAGGCTGTGAGAGCGTGCTTAGAGCTGGGGTAGCTCAGGATCCAGTACAGGAAGGAAACACAGATGGAGCAGGAACCCACCACCACATGCAGGAACCACTGCAGGGAAAGGGCGAAGGCCAGCGGAGCAGGAAGAGGGAGTGTCCTTACAGACTCATCACTGCCACCTAGTGAAAGGGAGGACTAGATTAGTGGCATGCCAGTGTTCTTGCTGATACCCAGCCCTACACGTAGGATTCCTCATCACGACAGGACGAGGCTTCAGAGGAAACGTCCTACAACGTCTAGCTCTGGGGGAGTCCCTATAGGCACACAGGGGCCCCAGAATTCCAGCGTAAGGCCCCTGGAGTGGCAGAGCCCACCAAGCCCCACGATTCATTTCACACCAGAGCATTCCGGTGGACATCATTAACGTCTCCTGATCCTAAACGTACACCCATCATCAAAAACATGCACAACCAGCCGCACCCAGGAGGAGTCAACCCACACGACTGAAGCTCGGTGTGTAGGTATGACATGGTGAGACACACTAATGATTCAAGCTCCACACTCGGCCGCACACGTGACATAATCAAGGGGCGGGTCTTATCTCTGTACCTGACTGACCCAACACCACCATTACAGACCTCCAGTGAGCAGTGGTGTCCTCCATGAGTCCTCCTGTTAGTGCAGCACCATCGGCAGACGGCTGCACCACGCAGGACTACATGCACACAGACCGTTACCACGACTGTCCTTAACACCACGTCACCGTCACCAAAGACTGCAGTGGTGTCGTACCAGACTGTCATGGAGTGACTCAGAATGGCAGCGTGTCATCTTCAGTGACGAGTCCCGCTTTAGTCTTGGTGGAGACGCCCAACGAACCCGTGTGTGGAGGCACCGTGGTCAGCACCAAGATGGACGGTTTGTCGTCACACGTCCAGAAGACCTGGTGTCCCTCCACCTCCACCCCTACCGCACCATCTGCAGGAACTGTGTGAGGATGTTCAAGCTGCATGGGATGGATTATCACAGGACTCCATTAGGAACCTCTACAGCTCCATACCGAGACGTCTGGCGTGTTGGGTTAGCGAACACGGCGGCCCGACGCCATACTGAGAGACAGACTTCTGTATGTGTAGCTCAATAAATATTGATCATATCAGTCTCAACTTATCACCAGTTATTGATCCTGGTACCTTTACCTTCCTTCCCAACACACCCGCACTCCCACACCTCCTTCTGGGTGCAGCGGTTCTCCCGGTGATGAGTGTATAGCAGCTGCTCTAGAGGAGCGGTTCACTGCAGCCCTGCACCGGATCCCCGACATATCAGACATATCAGAGCTGGACCCGGTTAAGATCCCGTGACTTACCCATGGTGGCGTCCCATCTCCTTCCCTGACAGAAGAGCCTGACGTGTATTAAAGCCCAGGCCAGGTTCAGCAGCGCCACCAGATAGTAGAGCCCCAGGAGTATGTACGACACATGGCTGAGGAAGATCAGGAACTTGGGCGTGTTGAAGATCAGGGCTGTGTACACACACCAGCTCACTACGTTCGCCAGCATGCAGCATCGATAGATCAGCCAAACACACGGATGGACATCCCACTGGAAAACACAAGACAGCTCTGTTCATCCTCACAGGGCTCTCCTGCTAGCACGCAGTTCCAAACCGGACTCACCCGTGGCTGAAGCAGGACCTCTGGCCTGGAGGGAACCAGGTACAGGTTCTCAACCTTCCACTCCTCCTTCCAACTCCGAGTCCACCCAGATCCCATCTCTGCGGAGAATTCCAACACCTCATGAGCACGGTGTACCCCGACACCCTCCAGGACAGACTACATGCTGAGGAAAGATTCGGGAATAAAGGAGGCTTTGTCTGAGCCAGGCTGGCACAGGCCTCTCGAGCCTACACACCCGCTCCCCCTGCAGAAGGAGAACACTGGGGAGGAGGCACTTACGAGCAGCAGCAGAACCGAGATCTTCAGGGGGAACCGCGGAACCAGAGCGGTAGTCCTGCACCTTGATGTGTCCTAATGCCGCAGTGGTGACCGGGCTGGCTCAGACTCAGACTCAGCAGGACACTGACCCGTTTGTCTCGGCTCTGAGCTGAAAGCCGTAATTGTGTACATGTGGGAGCCCATTCGCTTCATTCCCACCAGGATGGGCCACAGTTCAGCCACTGCTGCTCACTTCCAGGTCTGGAAGAACGTTTACAGCCGGGGTTCTCAACCACCGGGATGTGGAGCACAAGTGGGTCACACAGCACACTCAGAGGTCCTCAAGCCAGGACGGAGAGGGGCCAGTGGCTCATTCGGAAATAAATAAATAAATAAATAAATAAATTAAAATAAAATACAGTAAGAATAATTCTAAAAGTTTAAAAACTTAGTTTAAAAATATATACGGTTATATATAAAAATATATGCTAGAGAATTTTTTTTTTTTAATTCTTGCCACTGGAATCAACACGGACCATTTCCTTCCTAGGCCATAACTCGATGTCTGGTATAAATAATCCAGCGTTAGTTTATTCTGTGGATTTTATGTTCTGTGTTGCATTACATATTACAGCATAAGCACCCGAACACACAGCTGCACTGAACAAAATCTCTAAATAAATAAATCAAATATATAAAAACCAAAAGTCTTTTATCCTTTGGGCCTTGGTGCACTCTGAGAATTCACCAGCAAAAGTCAGAGACCATCTCAACCAAAACTAAAACTGTATACCTACGACATGAGATCATGTAAATAGGAGGCAGCAAAAAAAAAAGAAAAGAAAAGAAAAGACTGGACTGGACTCCTAGCAACCACCTGGACCCGGTAGAACCACCAACACTGTCCCCATCAGGTTAACAGCACCTTCATCTGAGAGAGAGAACCTCCAGCTCCACTCCTGCTTCAGACCTGAGAACCTCCAGAGGTGTGTCTGTCCACCCTTCCCTGGGAGGTCTGAAAGGAGGTGTAGCTGTTCAAGAAGCTCCTCAGTAAGGAAAGGAGACCCACACATCCAGCACAGAAGCTGGGTGGAGAGAGGCAGGAGATGCTGAACCAGCTTCTAAGACTGAGCTGTGGAGATGCTGTGATGAAGGTATAACTGCACACCACGCTGACCGCACCCTCACCAGCGCCATCACGCTCCATCCTAGAACTTCTCCCTAGAGCCCTCCTCCTCCTCCTCCTAAACATTCACACCTGCTGTCAGACACTGGACACCGTCCAGTCCTGCCCTCCACTCCCTCAGCTACCAGACCAGCAGCTAATCAACTTTAACAGCACCTGGCTGTCATGGCAACCGCTGTATCATAGCAACACGGACTGAGAAGAGAAATACACTTACTAACTGATTCAGGTTCCATCCAAAGTCTTCCGAGCCGGTGACCTTCCCTGTTCTACCAGCTGAACCGAGACAGAGCAGGACGGAGCACTCGTCCACTGACACACAGCATGCCAATGAAATTAGAGCTCAGTGAGGAATGACCACGCGCCTACGGGAGTCCGCTGTTTGGACAGCCTGGGAAAACTTGCTCCACCATCTGGGCTCCGGGACAGAGACTGGACACTTGTATTACATATGACCTGAAGGATGGTGGACCGAGCCGAGCGATACCGGAAGCTCGATGGGCTGGAGGTACAACATGACAGAGCGATACTGGTGTGTGACGCTGGAAGAAGCCAGTGACGGGAGCGCCGCACTGGAGGGACATGACTGAACCTGGGGAGACTGAAGACGAGCCGAGCCGAGCCGAGTCGCTGCGTTCTGGATCAGTCGAGGAGCCTGGCGGCCCACAGAGGAAGACCAGCCAAGGTCAGGCTGCAGTAGCCTAGCCTTGAAATGACCAGAGACTGGACGAGCAGCTGGGTGGCCTCCAGAGAGAGGAAGGGTCGGATCCTCCGGATGCTGCAGAGGAGGAATCTGGATGACCCAGTCAGATCCACAACACGAGCTGGGAACGATAACTGGTCATCTGGAATAACACCAGGCCTCCGGCAGCTTCAGCCGGGGCGATCAAGGAACTCTCGACTGAGACCACGGTGAGGACCTGTCGTCCCGGAGACGAACAGCAGCTCCATCCCGCTGGGATTTTAGAACGCTACCTCGGACTGAGAATTCCGAACTGAACTCGATACACACACAGCACACTCTCTAGAGCTTCACCTCATTTATTCTCTTATATACAAAACTGAGATCATAATGTACAAACTTTACAGGTTTCTGACCATGCGTGAACAAAAGGGAAAAAAAAAAAAAATCTCACATGTACACAACTTTCACATTTCTCCAGGACACGCTCTGTACACAGATATATACACAACTCCACCGCTCCATCTGTACAGCGCTCTTCGGCTCAGTTCCCCACTGGCGGAGACAGAGATCCGCACGGCAGCTTATTCTATTTCAGTGAAGCGGGCGAACATGGCTTTCCGGACCGCGTCCTTGTAGGTGTCGGACGCAGACAGAGTGTAGTTACTCCCTTTGGTACCCAGACCTGCTCCTTTCATCCTCAGCTGGGCCTGCAGACACAATCACACAGATCTGATCACCTCAGTCCACACAGCAGCTCTACAGCCATCACACACCGCTCCTGAAACAGGCCCGGGACGAACCCTCACCTACAGAACCCCGGACACGGCGAGGAACAGAAACTCACCTCGATGGGCGCGGTGATGCCCTGCTGATTTCTGCCAAGGCCTTTGCCCTCCTTCCAGCCCATAGCCTGGAGCATCTTGTTGCCAATGTTGTCGCTGTTCAGTCCATCTTTAGTGGGCTGCTCGTAATTCCTGTGAAGCCGAGAGAGACTGCGTGAATTATGGAGCTCTGGAGAGCCGACACCTCAGCACCAAACCGCACTACCATTAAACACCACAGAGGGAGAAAAACAAGAAGACGGTGACTGATGGCCTACGACTGCGTGAAAGACGACCGTCACTACGGCAACAGCTCCGCCTGATGTAGGAAATCATCTGTATCCAAGGCGGGCCAACACATAATATATTTAAAAATAAAAACACGGATACAAAAACGGTTCCATCAAACTTCTAACTTGGTGAAGCATCTCAAAGACAGACATCTAGCTGTACAGAGGGAATTCGGTTTAATTCATACTGTTACATTACCAGCGTATCAGAACTTTTCCTCAACGCACGGTATTCCCATTTCCAACGTATGAACAAGGCTACCATGTTTAGACTAACACATGCGACCACAGCTTGTAGCAGCAGCTGGTGTTCAGTCTGTCTCATCAAAATGTTAAGCTAGCGTTTGTGATTTTTGTTTTTATGGAAGTGAGCTGGGTTTCCGGTATCGAGGGAATTCACTGGTAAACGTCCAAACGGGCCTAGCTGGAATGACAAACGGAAAAGCATTTCTTTCCAACAGCCGAGTGTTAACTCACACTACTGGTGTAGGCTGGGTGAACTTCCTCTTCTTGGGCGCAGGAGGCTCGGGAATTCCGTATTTCTCCCTTCGTTCTGCTGCCCTGTCCCTGTACTTCATCTGCTCGTGGAAAACAGATTCATGTTTAACACACACCAGCATGTGTTAGAGAGACAGAGGAGTTCCAGATATATACAGGTAACGCCCAAACCTCAGTCTCCTTTCTCTCCAGCTCCTCCAGCTCCGCTTCAGTCAACCTGGATCTTCTGTGAACCTCCAGGTTTTGCTGAGGTAAAGAGAGAGACACATGAGCCGGGCATTCCTTGCTGGGAGCTCTAAGCTCTAGCCGAAGAGAAGGAGCGTACCTTGTGGAGGTCTGACAACTGCTGGTGGCGGAGCAGGGCTTCCTTGTTGGGGAACTGCCTCCTGCACAGCAGGCAGGCCATCTTCTTCCAATCGGTCAGCTTGTCCTCATCATCGCCTTCGGGGATCTCCTCGGGCTCACTGTCGCCGCTGTACGCTGCCACCAGAGCCACCTGCAGGACAAGAGGGAGTAAATCAACTCGCGCACACACAACTCGCACGCCCACCACTCGCGCACACTCTCTATATGTACCGGGCCCGTATGTGAAAAGGCTGCCCACCTTTGAGGATGAGCTTTCCTCCTCTGTAGCCTTCGCTGCCTCGGATACCAGTCTTTCCAACCCGGTCGCCTGCTGAATTTAAACACCCAATAAATACACACACACCAACACGCTGCAGATCTGACATCACAGTCATTAGGAGTGAACTCTGAGCTCTGGATATTTAGGTTTTCAGCTGGAAGGTACCTTTTTCTCAAACAGTATATAGCCAGCATCTGCTGCCGCAGCCTCCCTCCTCTCCTCCTGACTGATGGGCTGGAAGCTGCTCCTGAAGTTCTCTTTCTGCTTGTTCAAGCTCTTTGCCCAGCGTTCCATATCCTTCGCAATCTGGCACATCAGGAGCGAGTCACATGTAATGGCAGATTAAACCACAACCCTCCAGGTTCTAGCTAGACAGCCTGTATTTCAGGTTTAACCAAACTGAAGACTGAACGTTACCTGTTGGGCGGTTTTGCTTTTGGGCTTCTCCTTCTTTTCCTTGCCCTCTTTGGCTGGGGTAGAGGAAGAGGCTGCAGCCGTCTGTGCCCCGTTGTTGGCATCTGTTGCAGGCAAATAGGCCTGCTTCTCACTGTCCCAATACAGGTACTGCTGCGTATACGAGTTGTAGTAATACTGCAACACACAACAGGCCTGAGAGTTACCACCATCGCACATACACGCTGCCTCCAGCTCGCTAGGCACGCAGAAGCCTCACAGCTAGTCATCTGCTGGTATTACACAGCTACGAATAGAGCCCAGAGGGTGTGCACATGGCCTCAGAGCCGGCAGGAGGCCCCGCGGTTACACCCACTTAGAGGCAGAAAGAGAGTGGCAGGGAAAACACGGACACGTCCAAAACGTTCTCACCAGATCACTGGTGCAGTAATACGCAGCTCAGAACTAGAAGCTATTTGTTTCATATGGAGCTGGAGTGTACAGAAGCAGCTGGAATCCAGATACCATAGCGGATCAAACCCATTCTTTATCAGCATTTACTAAAAACAAAGTGATCTTAACACTGTTAAGGCGGTGTTAGCAAAACAAGCAGAGCTCTCCTAATAAGGGGAAACTCCACAGAGAGCTTTAGACCAGATTCTGTAGGCGTTTTGGAATTGCTACTTGGAATGAAGGAACATAAAAATGTTTTTTTTAAATCCACAAGAACTCATTTTCTGCGAGTCCAGCTGACTTTAATTTAGGCAGATAATCACTTGCCCCGCCTCCTCTAATAAACAAAGCCTTGCTGCAGAATTCTGTGCCACTCCATCCCATCTGAGCGGGTGTATTCCAGCGGGTGTGTGCCATCAAAGCACACCCACTACTGCTGACTTCACAGTAACAGTGAGGTGACCTACGTGTGTGCTGGGGTCGTAATAGAGACCAGTCTGAGGGTCGTAGTAGTAGCCAGAGGACTCGTCGTACTGGTAGGTGGAGGTATCTGGGACGGCTATTGAGAAACAAAAGTCAGTGTGAGGGGAAAAAAAAAAAAACATAACTTTGTACTGATCATTCCTTTTACTGACTTTACTCATTCTTACCAGCTTTAGCTTCCGGAGCGGGGGCCGCAGACGAGGCTGCTGCAGTACTGGCTGTCGTGGGAGCCGCTGCGATGACTGCAGAGGTCGCTGGGGCCGAGATGGTGGCAGGTGCTGTGATGGTTGGAGCTGGGATCGTCTGCAAAGCCTTGAAGAGGGGCGAGAACATTTAGAAACCAAGGCCACAGAAGCACGAGACAGAAAAACGAGCTGGGTGAGGGGGACATCTCACCTGTGCGGCTGGCTGGCTGATGATGTGCGGCTGGTAAACCTGAGCGCCTTGAGAGATGACCACAGCTGCAGCAGTGGGGAGCACCTTCAGTCCCGGAGCAGCTGCACACAAGCGAAGACGGCATTGGGGTTAGTTTCGATCAGAAACCAAACTTCACCGAAATGGCTTACACCACCGCACAGTATAAATAGTCCATTACCTCCAAGTATGCCATTGGCCTGGGATGGATCTGTAGCTCCAGCCTGCAGCTGCTGAAACTGGGCCTGATATTCCTACACCACAGCAAAACAAAAACCATCAGTAAGCTTTTGATCCACAGCCGGTCAAAGTAAACCATGTGCATCAGGGAAAACAAAGGAGTGTGCTGACCTGCGAATACGGCACATAGCCTTCCTGCAGACAGCTGTATTCCGCTCCCGCTTCCAAACTCTGCAGCGGCTGTGAAGGGACAGAGCGTCCTCGTGAGTATCAGGACATGGTTACGGTATGAAGAAAGCGTAGGTGTTGTATGTTATGAGAAGTAACCTGGCTCGAGGACCACTGGGCAGCAGCGATGGCAGTACTGGCCACTGAGAAAGCACTGATCCGGTTCCCATCCGGCAACAGCAGATCCCTGAGGAGAACAGGAAAAACACTATTCATCTGAAAGGTCTTCGGTCATCCAAAAACGAACCAGCCCCGCCTGTGAACTGCCATAACCACTGCGTGAGAGAGCACGTACTTCCGAGCACTCTTGGCATAGTCGACTCCGATGGTCTTCCCATCCAGCTTGAGGGGAGGCTGAAGGCCCTGGAGGATGGTCAGGAGCTGAGACGCCTCCTACAAAACCAACAGCAAGTGTCACTGGGTGTCTGGGGACCCAGATCAGTGGAAACCCTTTATACCCCTCCTGAAAAACGGCTCATCGCACCATCCAGGAATGTGGGGCCGTACACGATGGCGAGCTTTCACTCAACCCGATCCTCGACGGTATTGGTTAGACCTTGAAGTTTTCCAAACACCCTGTTACTGCAGCACTAAACAAACAAATCTGGGAAGTGAGGCTATACGGATGTTTGCTGTCTCGGCTGCTCCGTCCAAAACCACTCAGTACCCTGCTGTCGTATCATGTTCTCGTTACTCTGAAGTAGAGTTAACCTCCTGAGTGCTTCGAGACACGCCAAAGCCGCACGATAAATACATCAATAACATTACACTCAGAAAGTCCACAAGAACATAAACGATGGTATGAAAATACTGTATCATCCTGGGGGTCTTAAACTAAAGCTTGTCGGTTTGACACCTGCAGTTCAGAAACTCAGCAAACGTGGCTGTAACCAACTGGGAACAATGGGCTCATTTAGCATTTCGGATTTTGTGCTTTCATCACATCACGACTGGATTATCATAATGCACTGTATCTTGAAATTAACTACGCCTGCTTACACACTTAAAATTACAACTATTAACTGGAACCAAGAAAAGGGAGCACATTCCTCCAGTCTAGGCCTCCCAGTGCACCACCGAATCCAGTATAAAGCAGCACTGTGGGTTTCTAAAGCTCTGAATGGACGTGCTCCTGACGCTTGTACGCATACTCCCTCGATCTGAAGGGCTGCATACCATCCACTTCTGATGGTTATATGATCTCGTCTCAAGCAAAAAGGGGATCATGCTGTTGCTGCACCAAAACTTTGGAACGGTCTCTCAAGAGACAGACACGCCCCAAACCGTGACCGTCTTTAAATCAGAGCTAAAAAAACACTTTCATAAAAGTTAGAATTCAGAAGCGGTTAGACTGCTGAACTGTACGGAGGACGGGGTTCCTGTGTCTGTTGTGTGGGAATCTTTGACTGACTGTTTTCCTCCAACCACATATAAAGGTCGAGAGGAAGAGGAAACGCCCCTGGAGAATCTTCTGCTTATCAGTTTTGAGATCTAAACAACAAGGTGACCTGCAGCACAAAGAAGCATACAGTGATCATACCAGAGGAGAGGAGAGCTGGACGAAGGCGAACCCCCTGTTCTGGCCAGTCTGCTTGTCTTTGATGAGGCGGATGTTGCCAGCAGACAGGTTGGCGTATGGTGCCAGGGCTGTCATGATGCCCTCAACGGTGGAAAGTGGGGCAATGTTCCTCAGGATAATCGCTGTGACAAACAAGCATGTGGATTAACCGATGAAGGCTAGCACGCCGCCATGCAGCTGTATCCGCACTACACAGCGGTATTCCCGTTTATGGTTTAGGCCTGATAGAAGGACGAATCCTTACTGTCTCCATAGTAATCTCCGCTGGGCTGGGCCTCTGTACCTCCAGTAATGCTGGTGGTTTCTGAGTCTGTCAGGAAACACACAGCAGGGAACCATCAGCCTCCCGAAGGACACCAATGGAAGAATGCACACAAGCCCCGAGACTAAGCTGAACCCGCATACAGTGAATTTGGGACTCCGCAGACCCCACCTCACCCTCTGGGTAACACCAAGTAGCTTCCTACAAACTGAAAGGCTGTGCTAAACAGATTAACTACTCCCAGTACATCTGGAACTAGATACAGTCTGATCCCTGCGTCCGACGCAAGAGGAGCCTGACTCCGGATGGGTGCAGGCAGTAGGTTCCTGGGTAAGGAACTACTACTACTTACCTGCTTTGGCTGCGCCACATCTGAAGCACTTCAGTCTCCTCCGGAAATTGTACAGGCCGCACTGCAAGCAACCGGTCACAGCGTTTTAATGTAAACCTCTACCACAGTGCATCAGGTGATAGGTGCGTGATGAACTGATTACTTACCAGACTGGACCTCCATCCACATCAAACACCGACTACAAAAACAAACAGCCTACCCTTCATCCCTCACCCCCACCCTAAAGCCCAATCCCATTTCACCCCTGGCCCTCTGCTGTGCACATTCACACCTAGGGGGGGTCCTGATTGGTGTTGGGACAGTCAGGCACAGGTCTGAGTATTCTTCAGTCTTTGCCAGCTGCAGTGCCTGAGTTTACTGTCGCTGTAATGTGTAACGGCTCTCTTCATAAACACGCTACTCTACAATGCTGACGATGTGCAGATGTTTGGCTGGCTAGCCAAATTAGACCACTGCGTTTAAACGATGACCATTTGTGCACGACATTCCTGCATCTTTATGCATTCTGCTTTTGCATTACACACACTGTGTTAAGGTACCTGACACTTAGCTAAACATAGAGAAGCCACCTTTAGACTTGACATGAGTCAGCTTCCTGTTTCACCTTGAATAGCACCGGAATGTAACCGCTGCACCATTAAAGGCAGAACAGGAACATTAACAAGAGGCTGAATCGCCGGAATGTACCCGCTTCACCGTATACGACGCTGAACTTTACCGGTGCTCTAACGTTCCTATAGACCGGCAGGGGTGCCTACAGAGCACACGTAGCGTGGTAGCTAATGAGGCAGTGTCCTTTTACACATCCCAAAGATGTATTGAGTTGTCTCATTTTACAGCGGAGGACCTCAACCCCCACCCCTTGCAACACTGTTCCAAGGGGCAAGGCGTCACAAGGTCAGGGGTAAAAATAAGAAACGGGATTGGGATGGGATTCCGGTGCAGCTCGTAACAAAGACACTGCTAACTGTGTGCCATCAAACTCTGACATACAGGACAAACACGACATGCAGTCTCCTACACAGTGAAGGACGATTATATAGCTGGATATAAACCTACAGTCTACAGAGGAGATTCAGCTTACCGAGTTGCAGAGCCAGTCCTCAAACTTGTGCCGGGTGTTGCTGTAGTGCATGGCAACACTCTTGCCCTGGATGTTCAGCAGCTTCTGCAAGAGGAACACAAGCCCCGGGTTATTCCGGCTTCTCCGCATCGCTGATGATCTCAGCCCATGAACAACCACTATAGCCACGACGGTTTGGGGGAGGATCGCCCAGGAGGACTCAAAACGTATGTGTGGGTGTGTGTGTGTGGTTGTGCTGTTTGGGACCCGAGCATCCGGATGGGGCCGGAGCAGAGTGTAAAAGGTAGAGAGAGCTTCAGGGCCTTGGGACGAGGTACAGGCTCCACACAGCGCATTGTAAATGCTCAAAGTCTTTCGGCATAAGGGAACATTAAATTCCTCCTCAGTCAGTAATCAAAGGGCTACATTCCCTTCAGTCCGGGAAATGGCTTCGGAATTGTATTATGGTTTATACCAAGTTCTGCCTTAAATAACAAACAATGCCTAATAAATCTTCTGCGGTTACGACACCACTGAAGTCCTAAACCCCTTTAACCTGAAATCTAGGCACACCATGGCTACATCTCATTACACTGCCTGCCTGTCTGTCATTACTGCTACTGAATTTATGCAAACTTTTTTGCTCAAATCCGTTAAGGCTTTATCTATTTGGTAAATTGTATGTAGCATCTTTGCAAATGTGCCATTTCTTTTTTCAGAAGCCCTGCATTTTACAACACTCATTCATCAATAGACATTAAAATTTCTAAAATATTTCACATATGCTAAAAAGTTTCTGCATTCATGTATGGACACAATCATGTACAGTAGTCCTACTTCCCACTTTATCTTCATTAAAAAGTCCATATAATGCCCCTCTTTTTTTTAATCACACCATGCCTTCGAAAAGAGGAGGGGAATGCTCCAACAATGTCCTTTTTTGTTTGCTGGGGTGGCAATTTCTGTTCTTGTTCTATTCAAATTGCATCATTCCCCAGGGTAAAGACTAGACTTGGTGATTAGGAAGCAACCTGATTGGTCTCCATCCATCGGGTAGCATCTTGCAAGTGATAAAACTCCACGAAGGCGAAACCTCGGCTTATACCTAGAGAGGCATTCAGATATACAGACGGGAGGCGTGTTAGTCTTAATGGTTCAGTGGTATGACATTCAAACTCACAAACTGCTTCGAGACCCCCCAGCGACCGAGAGAGGTCAAATGATTGGGAGGGTGCCAGAAAAATCTTTTGCCATAGCAACAGAAATCACACTTCAAGCTTTAGAATCCAGAAGGGACTGCATGTACACTTGGCGAACAGTGGAACAAACAATGGCATTACTTTAAATCTAGACCTTCTCCTACGCATCTAAACACAAACACAGAAATGCTCCATCGTTATAAAGTGGCTGGCCTGGCCCGCTGTGAGGCTGCTAACATGTCTAACAGCTAACTGGTGTTACCCCACTCGTCTGGAATGTACTTGGACCATGTAAATTTTGAGGCAACACCATGAACACAAAACTTACCTCAGTACTTCCTTATGATGTGCAAAACAATCAGCTTAAAATCAACTCACAAGACCCCCGAGACCGCCTGGACACAGATGTTGCTATGGCAAAAGTCATTTGAGCAGAAGCAGGTTGGCCCAGTGGTCACAGGTTTGGGAGAGGAAGGGTCCATGGTACACCGGTCTCACCTGATCTCTTTTTCATCAGGCGCACATCCATCGGCTGCGGCCCCTCCAGCTGGTCTATCGCTCCTCGAATCTGAGAGAAACGGGAGAAGGAGCCTTAGACCACGGACAGGGCCACCCAGATTCACCTCTCAGGGACGGAGGGCGGCGCTGTACTCACATCTGCCTCGGTGGTGTTGACAGGAAGACCCCGAAGCATGATGGTTTTGCTCTCCTTCTCATCCGCTGGGTCACCTCTATAGTCGTGCTCAGAGTATTCACCGTCCGAGTGGTGCCCTTCATCAGATCCGTCGCTACTACGGCGCTTCCTGCCTCTCTGTAGGTATGAGCGGGGAACACAGTCAGAACAGATTCTCCCAGATACAGATACTGCAGACATGCAGAATCGGCACGCACCTCAGGACTGTCCCGGCTCCAGTACCGATCGCCGCGGTCCCCTCTGTCTCCATCATAGCGGTCGCTACGGCGGTCGTCACTCCAGCGGTGAGAGTCATACCCACGCTCGTCTCGATCTCGTCTGTCTCTGCGGTCGTCGTCGCGAGACTGCTCCGAGCCGTACCTGCCACTGCGCTCCGTACGGCTAACCCTGACCAAACGAACAAATCCAATCAGCTCCTCGAACCGACTTCTGAGTTTAAAGTGCTGCGCCAGGCGGCTTATCAGCAAGACACGAGGAACTCACTCACCGTTTATCGGCACCCATCTCTGTCTCACCGAATCAGGGCCTGCCGAGGAAAAACAGAGAGTCCACTGAGTACCACATCAGGCAACATCAGAGTAACCCAGCACCAGATCAGACACCTACTGGGGCCCGGAGTAACCTACCACCAGATCAGACACCTACTGGGGCCCAGAGACCACCAGATGATACCTAGTAACCTCCAATTAACACCTACTGGGGCCCTGATAACCCTTACCAGATAACTACTGGGGCCCAGAGTTTTTACCAATCCGACACCTACTTTAACCTACCACCAGATCAAACCTACTTAGAGTAACCTACCACCAGATATTACCTCTTTGCCCAAAACACCAGATCAGACAAACTGGGGATAAACCCAGCACCATTATCAGGTGACCTACTGAGGGAGTAAATACCACCAGGACACCTACTCCAGATAAACCTACCACTCACCTCTGGGGGTGAGTGACCTACCACCAGGTCAGCTGTGACGTCTCCCACACAGTGCAGTGCACCCGGGACACAGGCATCTTATTTGCTATGCAAAACCGGTAGACGTGTCTCCTGGTTCCCATAACCACCTCTCGGTTTCTGGTTTCTATAGAAGAGTGTACGGATGGATACATGTAGTATAACCCAGCACCAGATCAGACACCTACTACATATATCCATCCATACACTGGAATATCGGACAGATCACGTTTACTGGCATTGGCAGACTCTCTGAGCCAGAGTGGCTTACGGTGCACATGTACACAGGCAGGAGGGGGCCATGTTTGCCCAAGGGGAATCAACCCCCATCAACCACAGGTGCAACCCACCTGTATACCACCCGCGTACATATCGGACACCAGGTATCAGTTACAAACACAAATTAAAGTTTGGTACTAGAACAAAAGAACCAACTGCTCAGAGTAACGCAGAAACCACTATTAGCTTGTGACGTGTGGATGTGGACCTTGTGGTTCCCCATCACCACCGCCGAACAATTCTGACTCTGCTGAACAGTTTCTCTGGGATGGAGTACTTCACAACCAGGAGGTCTGCAGCACAGCCCAAACCAGAACTCAGGTGAAAGTACTGACCCAAGCGTCTTCATATATCATATCACTTCATATAATTACACAGTGATCGGACACCTACTGGGGCCCAGAGTAACCCAGCACCAGATCAGACACCTACTACGGCCCGAAGTAACCCAGCACCAGATCGGACACCTACTACGGCCCGAAGTAACCCAGCACCAGATCGGACACCTACTAAGGCCCGAAGTAACCCAGCACCAGATCAGACACCTACTGGGGCCCAGAGTAACCCAGCACCAGATCGGACACCTACTAAGGCCCAGAGTAACCTACCACCAGATCAGACACCTACTAGGGCCCAGAGTAACCCAGCACCAGATCAGACACCTACTAGGGCCCAGAGCAACCCAGCACCAGATCAGACACCTACTGGGGCCCAGAGTAACCCAGCACCAGATCAGACACCTACTGGGGCCCAGAGTAACCCAGCACCAGATCAGACACCTACTGGGGCCCAGAGTAACCTACCACCAGATCAGACACCTACTGGGGCCCAGAGTAACCTACAGAATGGCAGAGGCTCCTTAGCAAACCCAGTCTCTATCAGCTCAGGAAAATTGCATGGCTTTCTATTATGGTCCATATTAAAATGCTAAAGTTTGTCAGCTTAAAGTCAGAAATGTGACTAAATCAAACAGTATAGACAGTGTCAACAGAACACTAAATTAAATGTAAAAAATAAAAATAAAATCATTAACATTAGAGTATGTGCTGCCATGAATCCAGAACAAACACAGCCACGAGCAGACATGTCGCCCTCGCTGCTGAAGGGTCTGTTGTGTGAAATGGGCGATGCTGTGTATCTCTAGAGGATTCGGATCTGGTGAATATCAGGTTTAAGGTCTCTAGGGAACAGACGCCTTGACGTTTGGTTACCTCAGTCAGATCAACTGCTGTCGTGGCGATAAACTCACATCCTTTAGCTACCTGCTAATGCTAACGAGTTACACAGCTAATCTTCAGGTGCTGGAAGTTAAGAGCCTGAACTTCGCTTCAATTAGTATGAAGGATCATTATAAGAATGAGCAGAGAGGGGGAGAGCCAACTGAGCTCAAGTTAACTTCTTACTCTGATTTCCCGTTCCACCTTAAATGGCTTCTCAGGGGCTAGTGTGTAACGTTAACCGAGGCACCATTTAAGGTGGAAGGTGGCGAAAATGAGACCAACCCATAGCTAACTGCTAGAAAAGGGACCTTCTCTGAAGATGAGCTACTCACTGTCAGATTGGAGCATTAAGTCATTTATCTGTGTTAAGCTACATGGTCGCTCGCTAAGCTAAGCGAAGGTGCTAGCTAGCTAGCCAGTGCCATCAAAATGGAGACTGGGTGTCGATGAGCTCGTTGTTTGAAGGTGACGGGAAAAAAGATAAGACGCTAAAACAGACCTTTAAACGTGGAAGCAAAACTAAATCATCTTACCGGCTAAAAGAGCAACCTTCTGCCGAAGTTAACGCTGAAACCGTAAACCTGATAGCTAAGCAAACCGCTTCTTAACGAAACGCTGGCTTTCCGCGACCTCCGTCCACAACATCGGGAGATAAAATGGCCTCCTGCAGTCTTCTCTTTCCCACAATGCTTTGGGGCAGACGAGTCCTGCGCAGAGAACTGTGGGTATTGGAGTCCACGCGCTTTGACAGTAAAGCAGATATAGATACTGTATGTTTACAGTAATCTTGCTCCTGTATGTGTAATAAACTGAACCAAACAGCAAATAAAGGCAGAAACTTTACAACAACGTCATATATGTATATGTATAAACCCTCCTCCTTCTACAGGACCGACAGCTGAAACATCTGACACATCATAACATCACATGCTGTATTACTTTTTAAATCATGTACAGAACGTCTATCATTACATTTAAACACCAATCGGTTTAAATACCATTCAGTTTAAACACCATTCGGTTTAAATACCATTCCTAATGTGACTTTAAAATTACGAGTCATGCTGCTTTTCTGATTGTTTACTTTACGCATCCTTACTGTATGTTATTTCATTAGGTACTAGTCTTATATTTATTACTGTGTTGATTTTATTCTTTTGTGGTTGTAACTGTTCTTTACTATGCAGTAAACCACCAAACTGTAGATCTCTTGTGTACTGGAGATACCCGGATTGTTGTTCTACTCCAGTCAGTGGTTCTAGTGTACAGGTGGAGCTATCTTCATGGTGTACTGGAGATACCTGGATGGTGTTCTACTCCAGTCAGAGGTTCTAGTGTACAGGTGGAGCTATCTTCATGGTGTACTGTATCCCATCATGCACCGCGGCCTCACCAGCTCTCAGCCTGCTCCACCCAGAGAAAATGGCGGCGGGTAACACTGGGGAGCTAAACGCAGCCCACTCCGAGTATAACTGTGGGTGTAGTGGTTGTAGTGGGTGGTGTTCATCAGAATGAGCCTCAGAAAGTTAAATATACAGGTCTGAAGATTAATAAAAGATGAACTCGCTTTAGAGGATCAGTTTTAGAGTGAAGTAGCCGAGGGGAGCTAACCGCTAGGCTAACCGTATCTCAGGTGAACTGAGCAGCATTAGCAGCAGCTAGCTCTAAACAGTGGATACAGTAATAACAGCTCTGAGGTAAATGTGAGGTAACTGGTCATGTGACTGTATTAGTAAACTACACTGCAGGTCAGAACCTGTTACTGTGCTGTGTACCACACACAGGAGGCGTATACAGTGTGCAGTACATACTACTGTAGTGTGTAGTGTGCGGTATAGTAGTGTACCATTTTAAACACAGCCTTTGCAACTAGTATAACTAGCAGAGTGGTTTCCCGAGTCCAGGAGCAGCTGCAGGTGTGTAATGTATACATTAATAACTAATAGAATAATATTAATATCTAATTATTACTACTGTCACATCAGTGTGAGCACCCAGGTTCAGCGGCCCGTCTGGATCCACTGGCTAACAGAAGACACAGCAGGGATATTACCTGGTAATGGTTTGGAAAGGCAGACGATAAAAACACATTCTTAAATCCATCGTAAAACTCGGCAGAGTAAACAGAACCAGATTCCAGATAAACTCTTCAGAAGTCAGATAAACGGGTAAACAGGAATTAACACAGAGGCTATATATTCTCGGACATTGATACGGAAGCCGTTATGTAATAATGTTTATCTTGGACATGCTAATTTCCCACAGTCCAGGGAGTGTTTTGTCGAAGGTCGGTCTGTTCTTGCCAAGAATCCGAGGCACCCCGCTCCAAATATCAGCTCGGCCGCCCTACATGGCGTAGGATAGGTGGTTTTGAGAAGACTGCTGATTTCCCGTCTTCGTTTGAGGAATTGTTCCTGATTAATTTCATTCCACTAATGATTTTGAGATTTCTGGACTGGACAGGCTCCACCCTGTATATCCAGCCATTACAGCAGAAGTGGGAACACTGCCATCAGCAATAACTGGTGTTAGCAGGAGACGGCCTTAGGAGATACGAACGTTTCCACTTCACCATAACGGCGCCTACAGTAGACTGGGGCAGCTCGGTGCTCCACTGCAGTTCTCTCGGCCCTCAGTCCTAATCATCTCTGCTGGGATAGCGGTGGTCTGAGGTCACGGTCTGGTCGTGTGCTGGGTTAGCGGTGGTCTGAGGTCACGGTCTGGTCGTGTGCTGGGTTAGCGGTGGTCTGAGGTCACGGTCTGGTCGTGTGCTGGGTTAGCGGTGGTCTGAGGTCACGGTCTGGTCGTGTGCTGGGTTAGCGGTGGTCTGAGGTCACAGTCTGGTCGTGTGCTGGGTTAGCGGTGGTCTGAGGTTACAGCCTGGTCGTGTGCTGGGTTAGCGGTGGTCTGAGGTCACAGTCTGGTCGTGTGCTGGGTTAGGGGTGGTCTGAGGTTACAGCCTGGTCGTGTGCTGGGTTAGCGGTGGTCTGAGGTTACAGCCTGGTCGTGTGCTGGGTTAGCGGTGGTCTGAGGTCACAGCCTGGTCGTGTGCTGGGTTAGCGGTGGTCTGAGACCACATGTGGTCTGGTCGTGTGCTGGGTTAGCGGTGGTCTGAGGTTACAGTCTGGTCATGTGCTGGGTTAGCGGTGGTCTGAGACCACATGTGGTCTGGTCGTGTGCTGGGTTAGCGGTGATCTGAGGTTACAGCCTGGTCGTGTGCTGGGTTAGCGGTGGTCTGAGGTCACAGCCTGGTCGTGTGCTGGGTTAGCGGTGGTCTGAGGTCACATGTGGTCTGGTCGTGTGCTGGGTTAGCGGTGGTCTGAGGTCACAGCCTGGTCGTGTGCTGGGTTAGCGGTGGTCTGAGGTCACAGCCTGGTCGTGTGCTGGGTTAGTGGTGGTCTGAGGTCACGGTCTGGTCGTGTGCTGGGTTAGCGGTGGTCTGAGGTCACATGTGTGCTGGTCGTGTGCTGGGTTAGCGGTGGTCTGAGGTTACAGCCTGGTCCTGTGTTGGGTTAGCGGTGGTCTGAGGTCACAGCCTGGTCGTGTGCTGGGTTAGCGGTGGTCTGAGGTTACAGCCTGGTCGTGTGCTGGGTTAGCGGTGGTCTGAGGTTACAGCCTGGTCGTGTGCTGGGTTAGCGGTGGTCTGAGACCACATGTGGTCTGGTTGTGTGCTGGGTTAGTGGTGGTCTGAGGTCACAGCCTGGTCGTGTGCTGGGTTAGTGGTGGTCTGAGGTCACGTGTGGTCTGGTCGTATGCTGGGTTAGCGGTGGTCTGAGGTCACGTGTGGTCTGGTCGTGTGCTGGGTTAGCGGTGGTCTGAGGTCACAGCCTGGTCGTGTGCTGGGTTAGCGGTGGTCTGAGGTTACAGCCTGGTCGTGTGCTGGGTTAGCGGTGGTCTGAGGTCACAGCCTGGTCGTGTGCTGGGTTAGGGGTGGTCTGAGGTCACAGCCTGGTCGTGTGCTGGGTTAGCGGTGGTCTGAGGTTACAGCCTGGTCGTGTGCTGGGTTAGCGGTGGTCTGAGGTTACAGCCTGGTCGTGTGCTGGGTTAGCGGTGGTCTGAGACCACATGTGGTCTGGTTGTGTGCTGGGTTAGTGGTGGTCTGAGGTCACAGCCTGGTCGTGTGCTGGGTTAGTGGTGGTCTGAGGTCACGTGTGGTCTGGTCGTATGCTGGGTTAGCGGTGGTCTGAGGTCACGTGTGGTCTGGTCGTGTGCTGGGTTAGCGGTGGTCTGAGGTCACAGCCTGGTCGTGTGCTGGGTTAGCGGTGGTCTGAGGTCACAGCCTGGTCGTGTGCTGGGTTAGCGGTGGTCTGAGGTCACAGCCTGGTCGTGTGCTGGGTTAGCGGTGGTCTGAGGTCACAGCCTGGTCGTGTGCTGGGTTAGTGGTGGTCTGAGGTCACAGCCTGGTCGTGTGCTGGGTTAGTGGTGGTCTGAGGTCACAGCCTGGTCGTGTGCTGGGTTAGTGGTGGTCTGAGGTCACAGCCTGGTCGTGTGCTGGGTTAGCGGTGGTCTGAGGTCATATGTGGTCTGGTCATGTGCTGGGTTAGCGGTGGTCTGAGGTCACAGCCTGGTCGTGTGCTGGGTTAGTGGTGGTCTGAGGTCACAGCCTGGTCGTGTGCTGGGTTAGTGGTGGTCTGAGGTCACAGCCTGGTCGTGTGCTGGGTTAGCGGTGGTCTGGTCGTGTGATGTTCATGTAAAGTAATAGAAGGTTGATGTGTAAAGACAGAGTCATTTATGAGTCACCACTGGGATATCTGTGAAACTGTCAGGAGGAACTTCCAGCTAATCGGTGCGTTGATTACTCTGGATGTGCGGACGCTGATGTCTCACTGTCCATCCCCGCCTTTAGTATCTGAAGACATGACCTTGTGATAACCGGGTCATAGCCTGAAATAGGATCCGGTTTGGGAATATTTCACAGGGTCTCTACGTGCTCCTGTAGGGATCCTCCTCATAAAATGGAAGCTTTTCTGAAACTGATGGGAAACTAAATTCTCTGGTCAAAAATAAATATGATTTCCGGCTGGTTTGGAGGAGACTCTGCTGGATCCATCAGTTTTTCAAAGATGCTGATATTTTAATGAAAACGTGGCAGATTTACCGGACCGAGCTGGTACTCCGCTAGAGCTACGTTCCCACGCACGCAGCTGCCGTACAGGATTGCGCTCAGTTCATTGTTGGGGGATGTGAATAGATTTAGCAGTGACCGTTAAAGGTACAATAGAATGTTCTACACAGCAGGTATGGAATTTTGTTTGGGGTGAAGAATGTCCAGATGTGGTTCTGCCCTGTGCCCATTTCCACCCTATGATTTAGTCCTAGAATTTTAGATGAGCTCTGCTCTGATTGGCTGGTGGATGATCACACAGAAGCACCGTATGGAAATAGGCTAAATAAAATGAGCCTCTGTGTAAATAAGCTCCGCCCTCATACTATTGAGTTAGCTATGCTAGTTGCTTGGAGCTAATGCTAGTAGCTAACGTTCCCTGTGCTAGCTACTGGCTCCATCTGGACACCAACACACAGTAGAGTAAAGTTGATCCTCACTATGGAGCTCTCAGTTTAAGATGATCTGCTCCAACCGCCACACACGGATACAATCACACAGCATGGCTGCTACTTACAGGCTGCTGTTGGGGTGGTAGTGCTAATAAAGGTGGAGCTGCTCCTCTCTTCAGTCTCTTCAGGGTCAGGCGCTGGGCGGAGCTGCTCCATATTGTCCAGAGAGGTTTGGGAATCTGTCCGGAGTGGAATGTGCAGACTGCAGGATTAAAGGTGTTCCGGGATCCTGTTAGAGATGTGGGAGCTGGAGTTCCTGTTCTCCAGCTGGTTTTGGGAATTTTCCGTTCCACCTTAAATGGCGCTGCAGTTACATTCTGGTGCCTGTACCAGCTGCAGTATTAAAGGTGGGATAGAACACTGGATTAGGAAGCTGGTGAACAGGAAGAACTCCACCCTGGTTCAAACGCCTGCTGCCCTTCTACACTGTGTGTACATTTATGGTGGTCCAACGTGAAAACTTCTGGCTCCTTTGACTCCATTAAAAGTAAAGCATGTTTCTGATTTTGGAGATACGAGGTTTTGATCAACAGCAGCAGAACAATACTGTAATTCAAGAAAGTAGCCGGGGAACCCAGGAGCTCATTCTTCCCACACTGAACGTCAGGCTTGCATGTGACTGTTCCTCCTGCCAACAGTTTAGGTAGACCTGACCACTGGGTGGCGCCAGAGGAGGTTTAGTGCCCACAGGCCTCTGCCATTCACATGGTTAATTGTTCTTGCACACCTGAACCAGGTAGACAGCGTCCAACAACCAGTCGAAATGTGTTCACCTGGTATATCTGAGCCACAGACTGAGATATACTGATTTATTTATTTGTAATATCATTTGATCTTATTTACCTGGACCAGTCACACCGGGCCTCCTTCACCAACCGCCCTCACAGACGTTCCTCTTCAAAACCCACTTTAGAGGATTCGGAACACAAGCGTTCTTAGGAAGAACAGAATCTACACACACTCAAGAACACAAGAGCACTCACAAGAGCACTCACAAGAGCACTCGAGCACATGTCATGGATCGGACATAGGCGTTTTCTCTGGAACTTCTCAAGACAACAGCTCAGAGAAAAGATATTTTGTAAGTAAGCCCTGGAGAAGCAGGCAGCACACATCAACCAACCAACAAACAAATCAACCAACCGACCGACCGACCAATTGACCAACCAACCGAACGACCAACCAACCTACCTATCAGCTAACCAACAAACAAATCAACCAACCAACAAACAAATCAAACAAACAACCAACCAAACGACTGACCAACCAACTAACCAACCGACCAACCGACCAATTGACCAACCAACCGAACGACCAACCAACCTACCTATTAGCTAACCATCAAACAAATCAACCTACCAATCAACAAACCAACCAACCAACCGACCAACAAACAAATCAACCAACCAACCGACCAATTGACCAACCAACCGAACGACCAACCAACCTATCTATCAGCTAACCAACAAACAAATCAATCAACCAAGGGTTGGGGTTAGGGTTAGGGTTAGGGTTAGGGTTAGCTACCTACCTACCTACCTACCTACCAACCAACCGACCAACAAACCAACAACCCAACCGACCGACCAACCAACCAACCTACCTACCAACCAACAACACAACCAACCGACCGACCAACCAACAAACCAACCAACCAACCAACAACCCAACCGACCGACCAACCAACCAACCTACCTACCAACCAACAACACAACCAACCGACCGACCAACCAACAAACCAACCAACCAACCAACAACCCAACCGAACCGACCAACCGACCAACAAACCAACCAACCAACCGACCAGCTGAATAACAAAATCAAATCTGGATCTAAATTAAATTCACACCACTACTCTTCAACAATCACATTAAAATCAGTCAAAGAGATAAGCCCCTCCCATCCCACACGTTTCTGCAGATCATCCCATGCATATGGATCACTGGAACCAAAAGCTCAGTATCCACCCGTAGACTCCCATGCAGAATCTGATATATCAGCCATATACGCACATAGATCATACAGGCTCGGGGATACACTTCAAAATACATGTACACGTGTTTCAGTATCGAATAAAAAAAAAATCCACCAACCAAAACTATCCGGCCACCAGCGTCCTGTAGGCAGCGTCCTGTGGTGCAGTGTCCTGTGGTGCAGCGTCCTGTAAGCAGCGTCCTGTAAGCAGCGTCCTGTAGGCAGCGTCCTGTAAGCAGCGTCCTGTGGGCAGCTCCTGTAAGCAGCGTCCTGTAAGCAGCGTCCTGTGGGCAGCGTCCTGTGGGCAGCGTCCTGTAAGCAGCGTCCTGTAAGCAGCGTCCTGTGGTGCAGCGTCCTGTGGGCAGCGTCCTGTGGGAAGCAGCGTCCTGTGGGAAGCAGCGTCCTGTAAGGAGCCTCTTGTGGAGCAGCGAGGTAGGAGTGTCTAATAGAGTGGACAGTGAGTGGACACAGTGCCTCAACACTCCAGCAGCACTGCTGTGTCTGATCCACTCACACCAGCACCACCCACACTAACACACCACCACCACGTCAGTGTCACTGCAGTGCTGAGAATGATCCACCACCCACATCATACCTGCTCTGTGGGGGTCCTGTGGGGGTCCTGACCATTGAAGAACAGGGTAATACAGTACACAGAGAAACAGATGGACTACAGTCTGGACCTGTACACCTACAGAGTGTCCTGTACGGACGGTGGAGCTGATGGAGGGGACAGTGAGGTGGTGTTAATGTTGATTGGTGTTGATTGGTTCTAAAGCACTGTATTTTAAATCATTGGGTAAATATTGTACAGAGACACGTACCATACAAAAATAGATGTATGTAAATGTGTTTATCTGGTGTATTTGAATATGTAAATGTATGTAAACAGAATTCTGCTCTAACGCACTGGTACTGGTATATAAGTATAAATGATGTATACAGGGATACTAAATCTATAGATCTGCCCAGCTGTGTTTATAATCATGGCCTCGTCGTCTCTGAGTAGTTTAGCATAATGTATATTTTGTGTTCTCATCATTTTGAATTAGCAGAAAGGAGCAGCATTTAAGGTGGAGCAAGAGAAGTGGAGCAGGAAGCTGGTGGATAAGATGCTGAATTTCAGCCTGGTAGTGTTAATGCTGGTAGTGTTAATGTTGGCACTGTTAGTGCTGTAGTCTTAATGTTGGTAGTATTAATGCTTGTAGTGTTAATGATGGTATTGTAAGTGCTGGTAATGTTAATGCTAGTATTGTTAGTCCTGGTAGTTTTAGTGCTGGTGGTAATAAGGGCAATGTTAGTGCTGGTGGTGTTAATTCTGGTAATGTTAATGCTGGTAGTGTTTATTGCTAGAATTGTTAGTCCTGGTAGCGTTAGTGCTGGTGGCAGTGAGGGTAGTGTTAGTGCTGGCAGTGTTAAGGATTCTAGTGTTAGTGCTGGTAATGTTAAGGGTTTTAGTGTTAGTGCTGGTAGTGTTAAGGATTCTAGTGTTAGTGCTGGTAATGTTAAGGGTTTTAGTGTTAGTGCTGGTAGTGTTAAGGATTCTAGTGTTAGTGCTGGTAGTGTTAAGGATGCTAGTGTTAGTGCTGGTAGTGTTAAGGATGGTAGTGTTAGTGCTGGTAGTGTTAAGGATGGTAGTGTTAGTGCTAAATTATCCTACCTGGAGTTTTAGGGGCGGAGCTACTGATAACTATGTTCTACAGTAGAACATTCCAACCAGGGTTCTCCTTCTATCTACGTCCTCCAGTCGGTGCTATAGCGCCCCCTAGTTGAAGCTGCTGCTCAGTGTAGAGTCTCTCTCTACAGCCAGTGTGGGGTGTGCCTGTTCCGGGCTCCTGTAGAAACATGGTGGTGGCAGTCTCTGCTGCAGGATGAGCTGTTCCTGTGTAGATACAAAGCTGGTTCTAGATAACCAGAACACACAGAGATCTGTAGTTAGGGGACTGTATCAGGTTGGGAACTTTAAGGATGTATTCTGGTACAGGATTACTATGCTAAAGTAATGATTACTTTCCAGTACAACTGGATTACTGGTCTGTAATTAAATCCATGGAGTTAATCAGGACTTTGATTATACAACTGAACTGTCTAACACACCAGACAGGAAGCTGCACGGGTGAAGATCGTAGGATGAAGCGTGTGGAGCACACAGGCGGAGTTCCAGTCCAGACGCCTCAGCTCCACAGGGAGACTAAAAGCCCCGAGACCCAGAGAAACAACCCGTCACTGTGGATGATCCAGTTCACTGAGCTCCACATGCAAATAGGCTCTACGCCGGGCCGCTCTCCCGGGACCTCACGCCACAGACACAACACCAACCTGATAGAGATCTGCTCATGAGACGCTCAGCCACAGCGGCACAGGCTGAACAGTCCACCCAAACTCTCCGACCGGTCCCCATGTGTGCCGTATCGCTTTAGGACGGGGTCATGCGGGTTCACGCTGGTGTGTTTCAGAGCTGGTAGTATTCCGTACATGCCGGCTCGCTTCAGCGCTCAGACTGGGACGTTCCCAGATCTAAACCCAGTCGGTCCGTCTGTATCAACAAACGAGAGTACCGAGTCTACTGATCAGGTCAGATCGGCCCACTGCGGGGGAACCTGGAGATGTGGAAACCAGGCTAAACAGCCGATTCGGTCATCTCCAGGACGACACAGCCGAACGGCTACAGCCGCAAACGTCTAGGGGTAAAAACACAGGACCCACATAACGGCCAGGCGACCCAGCTGCCCGACCACGGCTCACACTCCACAGACTGAGACGTCCAGGGCAAACAGTTAGCACCACCTTCTGTTAGCCTGTTCCAGATCTAAGGCAGGATCCGGTAACTCGGAGTGGCCAGAACTGAGACTCACCTAGTCTAGTACATGATGGATACACGTCCCCAGCTAACACCCGATACACGCTACACACAAACAACAACTACACCCACTCAGAGTACCACCGCTAACCCTACCCCACCACCGAGACGGGGACAGGAGTAAGCAGACGGAAGCCGCACCCTCACCGGGATTATACTGGATTACACACTGCTGAAGGCATGCTCCTATTTAGTGCTCCGACTGTGTGCCATACCGGTCGAGCCGATTCTACCACAGCACGCTGTTGGCAGCGGCGAATAAGAAGGCACACACCAGGGAGACCTACGTCCAGAAGGCCTGGCGTCCCTCCACCTCCTCCCCTACCGCACCATCTGCGGGAGCTGTGTGAGGATGTTCAAGCTGCATGGGATGGATTATCACAGGACACCATCAGGAACCTCTACAGCTCCATACCGAGACTTTGCTCCAATAACAGAGACATATGGAACAGTGTTCTAGTGCTCCTACCTCGGCCTCTCGTCCCGTCAGTGACAGCGTGCGCGTACTACAGGACCAATCACCGCCCCGGTGGTCTGTTTGAACTAGTTTCCCAAGGCGCTGGATACAGTGAGTCACTGTTTGATGTTAGAGAGATTAAAGCTTTCTACAAGGAGCATCAAAATAAACCTGACATTAGATCAACCCGGAGCATACAGGAAGACGAGCTCAGGGCTCCTGTGAACTGTGCTCGTAAACCAGTGATGCTGTTTTTGCTGCTAGGGGTCTCGGAACTTTACTGCGTTTACCCAGCTGCTGGAACGCTTTGGCCTGGGATCTGGCTTTAGAAGGACCTTCCAGGGAAGCCGTGGTGACGAAGTTTCGGCTCCTGTGAGAAGTACATGTGGATGCTACTTAGGAAATCTAATATCTTGCCTGCTTGAGCGAGCCCAGGTTGGTGGAGTGATGCCACCCTGGGGGACGGGGGTGGTGGTGGGGGTGGGAGGTTTGGTGTCTTGCCTTGGCAGTCAAGCCTGGGATTTGAACCCACATCCTCCCGTGTGCTGGCTCCTAGCAGTAGGACACAGTCTCTGATCTATTTGCAGAGGGGCCCCGAGGGTGCTGAGAACTCATAAATCCCGGGACTTCTTAACAGAGCGAGAACTCTGGGGCTGAAAGTCAACAGACCATCTCTCCACTGTGGAGCTGCATGTCAAAACAGGGAGACAGAAAACAGGAAAACATAGAAGGTCAGTGCCGCTAGACTGGTATCCACGGGGGCGTAAACGTACATGTCAAATACTGACTGGTTTTAACTTTATAGTGTTCCAACGTTCCCATTACCTCAGCGATCAACAGAGTTAAAGCAGCTGTGACGGAGCGCTAAAGCCATCTAAATTAGGTGTATCAGATATCTGCTGGAGTTAGCATGCTAACCAGCTAGCCCGGCCCGTCCTGTCTGTAATACCACTGTGTACCTGAGGAGGCGATAGTGAGTCACTGTAGGAGGGGAATGGAGAAGTAGCTTTGCTGCCCCGGCACTGTATCCTAACCTCCGTCAGCCATGGTGAAGGAGCTGCTCCTGGTCAGATCAGTGAAGGACAGGTAGACAGCGAGAGGAGCAGGACACTCGGAATGTTTCTTCTGGACTGGTGAGGAGTGAAGAGGGAGGAGGGGGAGGGGCTTTGTCTGGTGATATGCTGCCCCCTAGTGTTTGGAGAATGATTTTAATAGACTAGTTTATTTCATAAACTGTTTATTTAGCTCAACAAACACTTCAGACTGTGATCCTAACTTTAAAACTCTGAACCGAGGTCAGTGTTAAGGTCAGTGTTAAGGTCAGCGTTAAGGTCAGTGCTGGGGTCAGTGAGGACTGGGCAGAAGAGACGGCTGGAGACTCCTCCTCAGGAGGTTCAGTCCAGCGGAGTGCTCAGGTTCTTCTATCAGGCTGCTGTAGACAACATTCTTTTCAACATTGGAGCACCTGAACACCCAAGCACTTAACACACAGACCAGGAGATCCAGTGTCTCTCTGGAAGGGAGTTCCCTGAGAAGAATGGACGCTGGAGTATCAGAGTTTTTCCGATTCCTTTTTTCCGATGCTGGAAAGGAATATCTGTCCTCCTGACAGCTCCTGACTGGATGTGAAGTAATGATGTTACTGGACTGGAGAACTCTGCCTGAGCACTGTGTACACTCTCAGCACCTACACCGGGAAGACGTCTGCCTTATAAAGCGCTGTCTGTCCTCCTGTTACTGAACACACTTCCCTGGAAATCAGGCGCTGGAACAGTGGGCTCTGTGTGGTATTTAACCCGTCTGATTATTTACAGCTGATTTAGAACTACACCAGTACTCCAGCGGTCAGGCGCACTGAGAGCTGGGGGCAGCGTCCTGTGGGGCAGCGTCCTGTGGGGCAGCGTCCTGGGGGCAGCGTCCTGTGGGACAGCGTCCTGTGTCCACTGATGGAGGACTAGAGGACCAGCACTGCACTGTGCAGCAGCAGATGAGCTATCGTCTCTGACTGTCCATCTACAAGGTGGAGCAGCAAGGTAGGAGTGTCTAATAGAGTGGACAGTGAGTGGACACAGTGTCTCAACACTCCAGCAGCACTGCTGTGTCTGATCCACTCACACCAGCACCACCCACACTAACACACCACCACCACGTCAGTGTCACTGCAGCGCTGTGTCTGATGCACTCACACCGACCCAACACTGAACATCACCTCAGGATTTCACTGCGGGCTGTAATCCTGACTTCAGTGCGGTCCACACTCGGGCGGGCGTTTCAGACTATTTATGGAATTCCTGCTGTGTTGTGTTCAGTAAGCTCTGACTGAACGCAGCGCTGAGTAAAGAGTTCACACCTCGGGTGCATTTCCAGGGTATTGTTTGGATGATGACACACTTGGGACTATGTTTAGTGTGAGGCTTCCCATGATCCTCCTTGTTCTGGGGCTTTGTTTGTGTTTCTAAATCAGAGTTTATGGAGAAGCCTCCTTTGGGAGGACCACTTGGCCGAGCGTATCTGTCCTTTGCCCGGCTCCTAAGCTTGGACAGTGGCCCTGAATACCAGGGGCCGAATCCGAGGGAGGGGAGCGCGTTATCACCGAGCTTCATCTCCGCCAGCGCAGGCGGAGCGGGTCACCTTTAAAGGCCGCCGGGTCGTCTCCCCGTCATATTTCACACGTAGGAAAGTATGTCTCAGGCTGAAATGCCTTCCACTGGTAGCTCACGCAGGCGGAGGTCCATCACTGTCTCAGCAGTGTAAACACTTCCCCAGCCCCATGGTGACGCGAGTGTGCGGTTCCAGACTCCGTATATCACCGTAGGTCATCTTACCGTCCATGCCTTCTCCCAGCTGACCTGCCGGGTCAGGCTGAAGGCCTGCTGTGCCATGGCTGTGCTCTCTGACCCTACGGTCAGCCCGGTGGGGTTATCGCTGGGTGCTGTTCTGAGTCCAGAGTTCCACCCTGTATAACTGGATCGGTTCTGCTTCCCTTCAGTGTGTTCTGGAGGTTTTTGTGCAGGTAAATGTTCTAAAGTTCTAAACCTAGAACCCACAGAAACCACTGTTCCCAGCTGCCCGAACAGCCTGGGTGGAACTCCAGCCCTTCTTCTCTCTGTTCCATGATGACATCATCGTGTAACACAGTCCTTAGTGCCCGCCTACCTGCAAGCTCAGCACGCCCTCACACACCACACACAGCGTGCTGAACGGCAAACACCGACACTCTCTCAGTCCAGCTCTCTCTCTAATACACACCTGAACACGCCTCTCTCTAATACACACCTGAACACGCCTCTCTCTAATACACACCTGAACACGCCTCTCTCTAATACACACCTGAACACGCCTCTCTCTAATACACACCTGAACACACCTCACTCTAATACACACCTGAACACACCTCACTCTAATATACAGCTCACTCTAATACACACCTGAACACGCCTCTCTCTAATACACACCTGAACACGCCTCCCTCTAATACACACCTGAACACGCCTCCATCTAATACACACCTGAACACACCTCCCTCTAACTCAGAGCTCACTCTAATACACACCTGAACACGCCTCTCTCTTACTCAGAGCTCACTCTAATACACACCTGAACACGCCTCTCTCTTACTCAGAGCTCACTCTAATACACACCTGAACACACCTCACTCTAATATACAGCTCACTCTAATACACACCTGAACACGCCTCCCTCTAATACACACCTGAACACACCTCCCTCTAATACACACCTGAACACACCTTACTCTAATACACACCTTACTCTAATACACACCTGAACACGCCTCTCTCTAATACACACCTGAACACGCCTCTCTCTAATACACACCTGAACACGCCTCTCTCTAATACACACCTGAACACGTCTCCCTCACTTCTACTTCATGGCTGTTCTAATTGCCAGTTAGTTCACTAAGTTGCGTATATAAACTACATGTATGTAGATGCATGTGCCGCACACTTCCGTTTGTGTAGACACATGTCCTGTGTGTTCTATATGTACTTCCTGTGTGGATTGGTTTATGTGTGTTCCTGACTCTGCAGTTTGAATACACTGTGTGCTTATACAAACAGTACACACCTGCTGTGTGTGTGCGTCTGGATCTCTATAGGTCTCCTGCACGGGTGCAGAAACATCCCGTATGCATCGTTTCACCTCTACATCTGCAGCTCTGTAAACATCCAGCTGCAGCTTGCCTGTGGTCAGGTTTATGAAAGAGGCCATTGAAGCCCAACATGCCCCGAGCACCAGCTTCATCGGTCAACTGCACAACAACGGAGCCACAACAGCTCGCAGTTCAGCGGAGGTGGAGGCGTCCAGTTCCCTGTTCGGGCGGATGATGAGCGTCTGAATGTGATGCACTGTTGTGTATGTACAGTCAGAGGTGAGGACAGATACTGAGTTACAGGTGAACTGAGATACCCCAGGTACAATTCTGGTGGACTTACTCTGCTCGAGAGTGCCTAACACAGTCACTGAGAGCGGGTTTGGTGTGAGGTGTGTACAGAGTGAGTGAGAGGGTTTGGTGTGAGGTGTGTACAGAGTGAGGGAGAGAGGGTTTAGTGTGAGGTGTGTACAGAGTGAGGGAGAGAGGGTTTGGTGTGAGGTGTGTACAGAGTGAGTGAGGGGGGGGTTTGGTGTGAGGTGTGTACAGAGTGAGGGAGAGAGGGTTTGGTGTGAGGTGTGTACAGAGTGAGTGAGAGCCAGGGTTCTCCATGTCTAGAACACACATATAGACATTTTATTTATTATCTAGAACCACCAGTGAACCTACACGTGTGTGTGTGGAAGGTTGATGATGGGAAATCTGGGAATACTGAGCTGAATGATTATATAAATGACCTTTCAGGCCAAAAACGTGTCTCTTAGTGAGTCAAACTGTCTCACGTCTACTCAGTGTGTCTGATGTGGCTCATGTTTATTCTACATGTAGACTTGATACAAGGTCGTTTAGGGTCGGTTAAGGTTGGTTAAGGTCGGTTAAGGTCACTGGTTTATAAAGACATTTCTAGACGCTGTGTTCATGCTTTACTGTGTGTGGTACTGAGTGGAAGTCCATCCCAGTAGGAATAACGTATCAGCACAGCTCCTACACCAAGCACCGGCAGACCAGTATAGCGCCACTGTCCTACGGATAACAAGTTTCTCCAGGATGGGAGATTTACAGGAGAGGGCAGAAACCGGACTTCATTCTAATAGACATCAGTGGAACCAGACGTCTGTCCATGTGGCTTCGGGCCGTTTCTGGTGGTCCGTTGCTGGTGGTCCGTTCTTCCTGAAAAGTTCTCCCAGTGTGAGCAGCAGCTGCTGTGTTCACATGATGTAGTAAAGTTCAGTAACGGAGACACGTGCTTTTCAGTGGCGTGAGAGCGGCTGAGGTCAGTTTAGACCAGCGTGGACCTCAGAGAGACCTCGGGAGGACAGCACATACAGGGCCTAGACGGACCAGTAAACCGGCTCCCATTAGAAAGCAAGTCCCTGAGTCGGGCTGGGCCAGCGGGGCTGGCCTGGTCCAGCAGGTTGGACGGGTTTGTGAGCCGGCGCTGTGAGTGACAGTGAGGGGGAAAGTTTGTTTGGGTTCTGCGTGTTCTTTTGTAAATTAGTCACTTGGTTAAATATGTGTTCACGGTCGGAGTGTCTGGAATGTCGGGAATGTTACCTGACCTACATGTGTGATTCACCAGGACTGACTCCGGAAATTCTGACTCTGGTTGTTTGGCTTCGGTAGCAGTACCTAGCAGTACCTACACGGGAGTACGAGTTCAGACCACAAGCAGGGAGATACAGAGAGGCAGAACAGACAGAACCCCAGACAGAAGGTTCTTCACAACAGCTACAGTACAGAGTTAGTAGTTCCTGTTAGTTACCCACAGCAGATAATAATAATAATAATAATAATAATAATAATATTAATAATAACAACATAAATAATAATTATAATAATTATAATATTAATAATAATAATATTAATAATAACAATAATAATAAAAATAATATTATTATTAATAATAATAATATTAATAATAACAACATTAATAATAATTATAATAATTATAATATTAAAAAAAATAATATTAATAACAACAACAACAACAATAATAATAATAATATTAATAATAACAACATTAATAATAATTATAATATTAATAATAATAACACTAATAATAATAATAATAATAAAAATAATAACAACAACATTAATAATAATTATAATAATTATAATATTATTAATAATAATACTAATAATAACAATAACAATAATATTAATAATAATAATATTAATAATAAAAAATAATAATATTAATATTAATAATAATAAATAACCACAGATGATGATGATAATATTATTATTATTATTGTTATTAATTACAACAATAATAATAATAATAATAATAACATTAAAAATAATAACAATAATAACATCAATAATAATAATAATAATAATAATAATAATAATAAATAACCACAGATAATAATAATACCAACAATAATAATAGTAATAATTAACAACAACAGATAACAACAACAACAACAACAGTATTACTACTAATAATAAATGATATAATTAGATAATGATCTGGGTATACACAGTGAGTTAACAGTCATCACTCCCCCTCATTAACATTAACAGTTCATTCTCAGTATGAAACCAGCACACCTGTTCTAACTGCGGCCCCCGCGGCCCCCCTGGCCCTCTGACTGTGGTTATCCTGACTGGATTTATTCCCGGAGTACTGTCATTAAGCAGGAGTATTCCTCATTCCCAGAATATGCATCCCTCCACCATCACCCGTAACGCCAAATCTCAGACCTGTCATGGGGCGGACGCTTCCAGGCGTGTTTGAGTGACTTGATTTCACTACGTTACATAACAGTGTTTATTTCTTACCAACCCGAGTATCTGTGAGGGTTATACACAGTAGAGTCACAATATTATGACCACCTACCATTAACAGCGGCAGCACGTAGCTCATGAAGGAAGTCACGTTTCATTCTCCACCACTCCTCCAGGTAGAAGGCTCTCCACCCATCTGGGTATGTATCCATCCCTGCAGATCACGTACACACGTACGTGCTGATTGTCTTCCTGGGGTCGGATGGGATCTTCCAGCAAGACAATGCACCATGTCCCACGCCTCACAATGTCCAACACAAGGACACAGGACACACTTCCAGGTACTGTCCCCTACTTCCCCAGACCTCCAGCTGAGCATCTGCGGGACCACTTTGTCGGCATGCTGGCTCTATGGCTCCTCCCCTACGTCCCCTCCAGCAGCTGTGGGCTGTTTGTGGATTCGAAGTGAGCAAGATGGCGAGGGCTAACAGCTAAGCTAAAGCTAACACTGCACCGGCTTTCATTACTCAGCACGTTCCTCGCTAATGTGTGGCCTTTACTCAACAAACCGGATGAGATACGACTTGGC
>JAMWET010006090.1:210000-255965 GCA_024036415.1 Prochilodus magdalenae
TAACGTAATCTGTGGTCCTGACGACTTCCTCAGAACTTCCTGGGAACGCCGCAGGTGTAGCGTTTGAATCCTTATGGGATCATTATCTGAAACCACAAACGTTTTGAAAACATTCCCTGAATGTTCAGGTAGAACCTTTGCTTTAAAGCTTCATTAGAACGTAGGTCAGCCAGGTCTGGGAGCGCTCCCTGGTAGCCGGGAGAGGAGTGCTGGAGTGTGGAACGTCTGGGCTGTCTGTAAGAGCAGGGCTGTGGAAGGGTGCGTGTGCAGAGTGGCTCGGTTAGGGGTGGCTCAGTACTCAGAGATCATACGACACACAGACAGGCAACACCAAAGGCTGATCCGTAGCCACATCGGAACCACACGAGCGGAACCAGGAGGAACAAGGAGCCATTCCCAGAGGGGCTGGAATCATCTCCGGATCAGGCCGCGTATTCAGAACCGGCTCACGTAGGAACTTTCTGGGAGGGAACGTTCAGAGGGGGACGTCTGGTTCCCTTCACCACCACTGGGAACAGTTCTGACTTTATCTAGAACCGAGCGTTTCAGACCAAACCCCTCTGAGGGACTGATGACTCTGAACTTTTGAAATTTTGAATCGTTGGTGGACTTTCCCTTTAAGTTCCAGGTGGTTTCTTACAGGGACTGAGAAGTGCTAAACGAACATTCCAGAAAAACAACATCACAGAATCAACCACTCGAGCTCCACACGCGGTGGGCTCTGAGGGAAAGGGTGGGTCTAACACACAGGAAGTGCTTGTGTTTTTTTGACAGTGGGAGAGTGGGCGGAGCTCGGGATGGTTTGCCCAGTGGGCGTGTGTTTGTGTTATCGGTGGAATGTCTTTAGAGATTATAAAGACGGAAGTAAAGGTGAGGGAAAAACAGAAGAGTGCCAGCTGGACTGAACATGCTTCAGCCTTATCATCACCCCAAACTCCGCCCACACCACTCCCACCAAACAGTTTGATTGACAAGGGTCCACAACTAGCACTTCCTGTGTGTTAGACCCGCCCTTTCCTCAGAATTCACAGTTTGTTTTCACTTTCACAATTTTGTTTTCCAAATGTAGTTTAAATTTTTTTGTAATTTGGTTTTCTGGTATGGTAATTTGTTTATTGTTTGTTCTCTGATATGTAATTTTTTTGTTTTGTTTTCTGGTATGGTAATTTGTTTATTGTTTGTTCTCTGATATGTAATTTTTTGTTTTGTTTTATGGTATGGTAATTAGTTTGGCACTTCTCGGCGACTGTAGTTTGTAATTGTCAGTGAGGTTAACTCTCTCTAGCTCGCTCCTGAGTTAGCTCATTTACACTCAGAGGACACGTGTAGATCCACTGGTGGTCTAGATAGTCAATAACATGTTTGATATGTAAATGAGCTATGCTCTGATTGGCTTCTGTTTAGTGAGCTTTGTTTCAAAAAGCAACCCAGACCGAAACAAAGCAGCTCCAGGCCGACGATACCACCCCCGTGCTGTACCGCAGCCGCAGCGTGGTCCGTCTACTGGCTCCTCCACACGGCGTGCGCCATCAGTTTGATGCTGTTTGATGTTTTTTTATGATGTACCATAAGTAACCTCCTCAAAGGAGCGACGGGTAAGATGAAGCAACCAGTCAAATTCATACCCCAAACTACAGGGGGCAGCATGTCACCAGGAGACACGCCTCCTCCCTCTTCACTCCTTACCAGCCTTACCAGCAACCAACATTCCGAGTTCCTCATCAGACTTTCCTTTCCTCTCCAAGAGCACTGGATACCTTTATTGGCAATACTCAGTCATATCCTCACAGCAATGTTCAACATCAGTACCTGACTTGACTAATACTCACTGCTGTGAGGATTTGATTGAGCATTAGTGAGGTCAGTTACGAGGTCAAAGTGCACCGTGATCTGTATCTGATCAGTTACACCTCCATGTATTCGAAACGGATTCCTGCAACGTGTTCCAAAGAAGCTGGGACAGGACCACATTAGGGTAGGGGGGATAAGCTAAAGACCCCGGAGCTGAAGACCCCGTACGGTCAGACTGAAGCAGGTCCAGCTGAACGTACGGATCACTGCGCCCCGGTTCTACCAGCACTCTCACCCGGCCCTGAAACATTTCTGGAATTTTGATCTCTGTGAAACGATCGATGAACTGAAAGTGTGCGGGTCTGTCGGGTCACGTCACGCAGCCCTGGTATTCAGAGACCGCTCCTGACCTCTATCACCGCTCGCTTTCAGGCTTCGCTGACTTCGTGGTTCAGTAATGATTGATGATTGACTAGGCTTTCCTTTACGGCTCTGATAGGGGAGTTCAGGTGGGGTTTAAAGGTCAGGGTTATGTCACTGACGGAGCTCTGAGTTGAATAAATCTGAGGTCTAACTCTCTCTCTGTTCCTCTTTTCAGCTCCTCTGCTGACCGCAGCTGCGACCACTTGGTCAAATGGCTCATCCTTGAGTGTGTCCGAGCCCAACCTCACGTGTTACAACTGCAATCATTTCAAATACGTGGCCTACACCGTCACCTACAGCATCGTGTTTCCAGTCGGCCTGCTCAGTAACGCTGTGGCTCTGTTCGTGTTCCTGCGGCACACGCCCAAGAAGACCGCCAACACCGTGTTTATGACCAACCTGGCCATCAGTGACGTGTGTTTCACCTTGACGCTGCCCTTTCGCCTCATCTACTACTTCAGGGAATGCCACTGGGACTTTCCGGACTGGCTGTGTCGGCTGTGCGTCTACTCCTTCTACGTGAACCTCTACACCAGCATCCTTTTCCTCATGGGTCTGAGCATACTGCGCTACCTCGCCGTGGTGCACCCCATCCGGAACAAGACCCTAGCGACCGTGCGGCGAGCCAGTGTGGCGTGCTTTGGCATCTGGGTGTTCGTTGCAGTCATGTCCGTGCCGTTCCTGATGTCGGGCACTCGGAAAAACTGTGAAAAGGTAAGCTGCTTCGACCCCGGAGAGACAAAAAACTGGAAACGGATACTCCAGCTCAACTACCTGGCGCTGGTCTTGGGCTTCCTGATTCCCTTCAGCACCATCCTGGTCTGCTACGGATGCATAATCCACAAACTCTTCGTAGGTGTGAAAATTTCAAACCACAAGCGGAAACACCGGCGGCGCTCCGTGTCCCTGATCGCCGTGATCATGACCACCTTCCTGCTGTGCTTCCTGCCGTACCACGTTGTCCGTACGGTTCACCTGCACGTCGTTGTTTCCAGTCCCGATTTGGCCAAACAATACATGAGGGTTCCGGTTCTGATGCTTTGCATCGCCGCTTCCAACAGCTGCCTGAACCCGCTCATGTACTACTACGCTGGGGAGAGCTTCCGTACGTCCTTCCGCAGGGCCTCGCGCCTGGGAACGCTAAGCTCAGAGAACAGTTTCCGCATGTCGCTCCAAAGGAGGACCCGATCGAGCAGGCCAGCAGGGCACGCGAGTCCGAGCAGCCTGCTGGCTCCAGAAAAAAAGCAGGTAGTTCAGTGAAGAGCACCCAGCGGGGCTGTTCCTCCGGAGCTGAGGAGGACTAGCTCCTGGTGGGAGAACCCGAGGATTCCAGAAAAGGGATTCAATCACATATTTAATACTCTGGATAAATAAGCCCACCGGACAAAAACCGAGCCCCCTGCGACTAACACATCCCTAACAGTGTAACCCCCCACCAGCAGTACCAGCTGGGACTGGATCGGGCATGGACTGAACGAGGTTCTGGATGTAGCCCCATCAGTGTCCAGACACTCCAGCATTAAGGAACTGGCCAGCGGGTCCAGATTTGGTGGATGCTTTCCCTGGTTGGTCCAGGTAGATCCACAGATTTCCAAGAGGGCTCAAATCTGGGAATTGTGCGGGCCAGTCCAGATGTGTGAACACTCCTCCTGAATGTTCATCATGCTAATCAGTCACATCTGCAGCCCTGTGAACGGAATGATGGGAATGGGGGAACCCGGTTCTCCAGCAGCTCAGTGTGGGAACTGTGTTTCACATTTACTGTCACCTCAACCAGGGAACCCATTTCAGACCCGGAACATCACAGAGGGGCTCAGTGTTAGTCCGGGGAGCTCGTTTACACCTGACTGGTACCAGGCACTGTGGGTCAGAACCCAGGACAAGCTCTGTAGCCGCAGCTCGGACTGGTGGCGTAGGGTGGGGGCATGAGCAGCGGGACCTGAGGGGTCAGGGATGAAGGTACTGTCCCCTGAGAAAGCCCCTCACCCTCTCTCTAAGAGTCCCTGAACTCCACTGTCGATCATGTGTTATTAATTTCATTGAGCAAAAGATATTTATTGATTACCTGGTGATCTGCTAGAATGTCTGTACAGGTGGTGTTGAATTGTACATGCTAAACATATTCACAATAAATAATTGAATAAAGATCAGAAATGTAAGAGGCGGGCGATACGGTGAGCATCACGATACGAGTTCCCATACACGAGGTCAGAGTATTGATTAGCCTTCTGATCAGATGGAGCCGAGAGGAACCACCAGCAGCGCTACATCTGAATAATATGGCATCAAGCTGCACAGACTTCCTGCTCGGACCTACGGAATTACGGACGTGTTGTGGGAAGTGGGCGGAGCAGTGTTTAATAGAGGCGGTAACCCGAGCGGAGGTGGGGGTGGTGGTGAGGGTGGTGGTGGTATTGTTGTGTACCAGCCTGTTCATCTTATCAAAGGCCAGAGAGGGATCATGACTTGACGCTCCGGCGATTTCCGAGTAAACCAGACACCAGGTTGCCAGTAGATCCCGAAGATAAGCAGAGCCAATGAGAACCTCCAAAATCAGCCCATGATCAGGGATAGCCTGACGATAACCTCCAAAGGCCGGAGCGCACATGCTGATACAGTGGGGTGTGAAAGTTTGGGCAGCGGTGTTAATTCTCCTGATTTACCTTTATAAAGTATTGATTGTTTGGATTAAAAATTGTGTTAAATATATCATATAGGGGACGGACACAGTGATATTTGAGAAGTGAAATGAAGTTTATATGATTTACAGAAAGTGTGCAATAATTGTCTAAATTATTATTATTAAATTATCAGGTGCATAAATTTGGGCACCAAAAAAAAAAAAAAGTAAAAACCCTTTAGTAGATCCTCCTTCCGCAGTAATCCCAGCCTCTAAACGCTTCCTATAGCTTCTAATGAGAGTCTGGATTGTGGCTGAAGGTATTTTAGACCATTCTTCTTTACAAAACATCTCTAGTTCATTCAGGTTTGATGGTATCCGAGCATGGACAGCTCTCTTTAAGTGACACCACAGATTTTCAATAATATTCAGGTCTGGGGACTGTTGGTCCAGAATGTTGTACTTGTTCCTCTGCATGAATGCATTAGTAGATTTTGAGCAGTGTTTAGGGTCGTTGTCTTGTTGGAAGATGCAGCCCCGGCGCAGCTTCAGCTTTGTCACTGATTCCTGGACATTGGTCTCCAGAATCTGCAGATATGGATTGGAATCCATGCGTCCCTCAACTTTAACAAGATTCCCAGTCCCTGTACTGGCCACACAGCCCCACAGCATGATGGAACCACCACCAGGTTTTACTGTAGGTAGCAGGTGTTTTTCTTGGAGTGCTGTGTTCTTTTTCCTCCATGCATAACGGCCCTTGTTCTGCCCAAATAACACAGCACCTTATTCTAAAATGAAGCTGGCTTGTCCAAATGTGCTTTAGCATACCTCAAGCGGCTCTGTTTGTGATGTGGGCGGAGAAAAGGCTTCCTCTGCATCACTCTCCCATACAGCATCTCCTTGTGTAAAGTGCGCTGAACAGTTGAACGATGCACAGTGACTCCATCAGCAGCAAGGTCATGCTGTAGGTCTTTGGTGCTGGTCTGGGGGTTGACTCTGACTGTTCTCCACATCCTTCTCTTCTGTTTATTCCAGATGTTTCTTGGTCTGCCCCTTCGAGCCTTGACTTGAACTGTGCCTGTGGTCTTCCATTTTCTCACAATGTTTCATATAATGACTCGGGGACTGTCGGGTGACCGTCTCCTCCGTGACATTTTTTAGCGGTTAGCATCATCAGGGTTAGCATCACTACATTAGCTCAGCTACCGTTAGCTCGTCATACATCACCTGGGAATAAGGTCCCGTATCTCGGTTTATCTGAGCAGTCAACTCGAGCCAGATGAGTCAGTGAACAGAGAGACGAGTCAGTCTGGTGTCCACAACAGTCCTCCACACTAGCTCCAACACCTGACACCAGCAGGTCATGAGGCAGGACGGGCGTCCGATCACTCCAGCCGGTCAGGGTGACGCGGCGGGGTGTTAGTCCTGTGGCTGATTATCAGATATTAGAACTACACACAGTATCACCTGCTCCAGCTTTGATCTCTGGAGCTCCAGAACAGCTGACTGTGTAAATTGGAATGTAAATAAAATCAGAGTGATGATTTATAACCCGCACACAGCCGTGTTCATTCCACACCTCAAATTATCATCAGCTCGTTTAGAACGGGACCCCAGCAACCCGTCCGCTCCACGGTTAGCGTCCATTCTGTTCTGTACTGCACCAAACCCTTCCCCGGTTCCTTCCAGAATATGCTAACTGCTAAACCGTGCAGAGACCGGAATAACCACAGAACCCAGGGAGCAGCAGGAGGAGGGGCTAAGAGCTCATACACCACATCAGCACTTACTAATATCCCTGACTGACAGGTGACGGGATTTATTACAGATGGATTACTGAAGCTGATACGCGCTCACACCAGCCCCAGTCCGACTCCACCCTAACACCACACATACAACAGGGTTAGGGTTAGTCAATTACTGAAGATCATAATTCATTATTCGGATTATGAATCACCTGATAACTCCTCCGCGTGTATATTAGCGTGTGTGTATATTAGCGTGTGTGTATATTAGCGCGTATGTGTGTATATTAGCGTGTGTGTGTGTGTGTATATTAGCGTGTGTGTATATTAGCGCGTGTGTGTATATTAGCGTGTGTGTATATTAGCGTGTGTGTGTATATTAGCGTGTGTGTGTGTGTATTAGCGTGTGTGTATATTAGCGTGTGTGTATATTAGCGTGTGTGTGTGTGTGTATATTAGCGTGTGTGTGTATATTAGCGTGTGTGTGTGTGTATTAGCGTGTGTGTATATTAGCGTGTGTGTATATTAGCGTGTGTATATTAGTGTGTGTGTATATTAGCGTGTGTGTGTGTATATTAGCGTGTATGTGTGTATATTAGCGTGTGTGTATATTAGCGTGTGTGTGTATATTAGCGTGTATGTGTGTATATTAGCGTGTATGTGTGTATATTAGCGTGTACGTGTGTATATTAGCGTGTATGTGTGTATATTAGCGTGTACGTGTGTATATTAGCGTGTGTGTGTATATTAGCGTGTGTGTGTATATTATCGCGTGTGTGTATATTAGCGTGTGTGTGTATATATTAGCGTGTGTGTGTGTATATTAGCGTGTACGTGTGTATATTAGCGTGTACGTGTGTATATTAGCGTGTATGTGTGTATATTAGCGTGTACGTGTGTATATTAGCGTGTACGTGTGTATATTAGCGTGTACGTGTGTATATTAGCGTGTATGTGTGTATATTAGCGTGTGTGTGTATATTAGCGTGTACGTGTGTATATTAGCGTGTACGTGTGTATATTAGCGTGTACGTGTGTATATTAGCGTGTGTGTGTATATTAGCGTGTACGTGTGTATATTATCGTGTATGTGTGTATATTAGCGTGTGTGTATATTAGCGTGTATGTGTGTATATTAGCGTGTGTGTGTATATTATCGCGTGTGTGTATATTATCGTGTATGTGTGTATATTAGCGTGTGTGTATATTAGCGTGTGTATATATGCGTTTTTGTATATTAGCGTGTGTGTGTATATTAGCGTGTACGTGTGTATATTAGTGTGTGTGTGTGTGTATATTAGCGTGTATGTGTGTATATTAGCGTGTATGTGTGTATATTAGCGTGTATGTGTGTATATTAGCGTGTACGTGTGTATATTAACGTGTATGTGTGTATATTAGCGTGTATGTGTGTATATTAGCGCGTGTGTGTATATTAGCGTGTGTGTGTATATTAGCGTGTATGTGTGTATATTAGCGTGTACGTGTGTATATTAGCGTGTGTGTGTATATTAGCGTGTGTGTGTATATTAGCGTGTGTGTGTGTATATTAGCGTGTACGTGTGTATATTAGCGTGTGTGTGTATATTAGCGTGTACGTGTGTATATTAGCGTGTGTGTATATTAGCGTGTGTGTGTTTATATTAGCGTGTGTATATTAGCGTGTGTGTGTATATTAGCGTGTACGTGTGTATATTAGCGTGTATGTGTGTATATTAGCGTGTATGTGTGTATATTAGCGTGTATGTGTGTATATTAGCGTGTGTGTATATTAGCGTGTGTGTATATTAGCGTGTATGTGTGTATATTAGCGTGTGTGTATATTAGCGTGTACGTGTGTATATTAGCGTGTATGTGTGTATATTAGCGTGTGTGTGTATATTAGCGTGTGTGTGTGTATATTAGCGTGTATGTGTGTATATTAGCGTGTGTGTGTATATTAGCGTGTATGTGTGTATATTAGCGTGTATGTGTGTATATTAGCGTGTATGTGTGTATATTAGCGTGTATGTGTGTATATTAGCGTGTGTGTGTATATTAGCGCGTTTGTTCTTGATCGTGTTCATATTAGCGTGTACGTGTGTATATTATCGTGTATGTGTGTATAAGTTGTAGTGTGTATATTAGCGTGTGTGTATATTAGCGTGTGTGTGTGTGTGTGTATATTAGCGTGTGTGTGTGTTTATTAGCGTTTGTGTGTTGTATATTAGCGTGTATGTGTGTATTATATTAGCGTGTATTAGCGTGTGTGTATATTAGCGTGTGTGTGTATATTAGCGTGTGTGTGTATATTAGCGTGTGTGTGTATATTAGCGTGTACGTGTGTATATTAGCGTGTATGTGTATATATTAGCGTGTATGTGTGTATATTAGCGCGTGTGTGTATATTAGCGCGTGTGTATATTAGCGCGTGTGTATTAGCGGTACGTTGTATATTAGCGTGTATGTGTGTATATTAGTAAAAAAACTAGCGTGTGTGTGTGTGTGTATATTAGCGTGTGTGTGTGTGTGTATTAGCGTGTATGTGTGTATATTAGCGTGTGTGTATATTAGTGTGTGTGTGTGTACATTAGTGTGTATGTGTGTATATTAGCGTGTACGTGTGTATATTAACGTGTATGTGTGTATATTAGCGTGTATGTGTGTATATTAGCGTGTATGTGTGTATATTAGTGTGTATGTGTGTATATTAGCGTGTGTGTGTGTATATTAGCGTGTGTGTATATATTAGCGTGTGTGTATATTAGCGTGTATGTGTGTATATTAGCGTGTACGTGTGTATATTAGCGTGTGTGTGTATATTAGAGTGTGTGTATATTAGAGTGTGTGTGTATATTAGCGTGTGTGTGTGTATATTAGCTGGTGGTGTATAGCGTGTGTGTATATTAGCTTGTATGTGTGTATATTAGCGTGTGTGTATATTATCGCGTGTGTGTGTATATTATCGTGTACGTGTGTATATTAGTGTGTGTGTGTATATTAGTGTGTGTGTATATTAGTGTGTATGTGTGTATATTAGCGTGTATGTGTGTATATTAGCGTGTACGTGTGTATATTAACGTGTATGTGTATATTAGCGTGTGTGTATATTAGTGTGTATGTGTGTATATTAGTGTGTGTGTATATTAGCGTGTATGTGTGTATATTAGCGTGTGTGTATATTAGTGTGTATGTGTGTATATTAGCGTGTATGTGTGTATATTAGCGTGTACGTGTGTATATTAACGTGTATGTGTGTATATTAGCGTGTATGTGTGTATATTAGCGTGTGTGTATATTAGTGTGTATGTGTGTATATTAGCGTGTACGTGTGTATATTAACGTGTATGTGTGTATATTAGCGTGTGTGTGTGTGTATTAGCGTGTATGTGTGTATATTAGCGTGTATGTGTGTATATTAGCGTGTGTGTATATTAGTGTGTATGTGTGTATATTAGTGTGTATGTGTGTATATTAGCGTGTATGTGTGTATATTAGCGTGTGTGTATATTAGCGTGTATGTGTGTATATTAGCGTGTGTGTATATTAGTGTGTGTGTATATTAGGGCGTGTATATTAGCGTGTGTGTATGTATATTAGCGTATGTGTATATATTAGCGTGTGTGTATATATTAGCGTGTGTGTGTGTATATTAGTGTGTGTGTGTATATTAGTGTGTGTGTGTATATTAGCGTGTGTGTATATTAGGGCGTGTATATTAGCGTGTGTATATTAGTATGTGTGTATATTAGGGCGTGTATATTAGCGTGTGTGTATATTAGGGCGTGTATATTAGCGTGTATGTGTGTATATTAGCGTGTACGTGTGTATATAAGCGTGTGTGTGTGTATATTAGCCTGTATAGTAGCGCGTATGCGTACTACCACCTTAAACACACAGGGGGCTCTGTTCTGGTCGGGGGGGTTTATACTGCAGCTACAGGAGCAGCCGGTTCACTACATAACTCAGGTAAACAGCAACAAAGCAGAGCAGACCGTTACCTGTCCGGCGGATCCAGAGCAGCCTCAGCGTGGCTCTCCAGGCCTTCCCGCTCCCCCAGGTTTCTCCACTGTTGGTCAGTCACTCCGGTTTGACCTCTCGCTGGAGCCCCTCTGTCTGCTAGCGTGTTTATTCGTAGGGACCTGTGTGCTGTTGGAGGTTCTGATATACTGATCGGTATTACACGGTGTTTAGTCAGTATTTACATCAGAAACGTTTTTAAAGAATCACCTGTTTCAGCTTTGAAGTACAGGACAGTTTTCCCTCCAGCCCCCCACCCTGGAGCAGACCACCAGGCTAGTTTGAGACCCCTGCTGTAGGGTAACGCACTGCACCTGTTATATTTAGGACTAAAGGAGCAGTGAAGGTGTGATTTCACTCCACTGAAGGTGGTGCATGAACTTTCCCACCTGCACAGCAGTGACATAACAGTAACAGTCGTCTCCATGGCAGCAGTGTGGAGCGGTGCCGTACCTGCCTGGTTCTGATTTCAGGTGAGGCCAGTTATTCTCTGAGTACAGAGTTCAGGGACACTTTCCATTTGAGCTACACACAGTGCACCACCCACCCACCCATACACCCGCCCACAGTACCCACAGAGGCAGTACGCACACTTGACCAGAGCAGTGGGCTTCCACGACACCCAGGGAGCAGTTGGGGGTTTGGTTGGGGGGGTAGGGGTTTTGTTCAAGGGCACCTTGAACAGTCGTTACTGTCGGCTCAGTGGCCCCTCGGCTGGTTCCCTGCCCCATGACTACCCCAGACGTCCGATGTGAGGAGGTGTGATCCGCTTTCAGATGAACATCACCTGGAAGGAAAGCAGCTTCCAAATAAGATGTTACGAGGACAGCGCTGGCAGTTCTCCAAACCTCCCGTGAGCTCACGGTCCTTTACTACACCCTCTGACTAAACTAGCCTCATTTCCTCCATCTTTATTGGCTTCACCTGTGGTCCCGCTCCTGTATCACCTGCTCAAACTGGCAGGTGTGGTTGAACCGGTCGGTTTACCTTTGGTTTCAGTTTGAAATTTCTCTGGGTGTCGCTGCTTTCCAGTGAAGGTGAGTCACCCTCTCTGCACTGCAGGTCTTACCGTTATTATCTAACCACGCTCGGTACCTTCCCACGAGACTCGGACCGTAGCCCAACACTGGTCCTACAGAGCGGGCTCCGCCCACACACCTGCAGAAAGGTCGCACCTGTTTTACAGTCCCCATCATCCACCACATGCCATCTGGCTTTACCCGGAGCTGTGTGGCGGAGCTGCCGCTCGTTACACTGAGGGCTCATTATGGGATACTTCATACGGCTCTTCCTCGGAGCACTCCCGGTTCCCTGTAATCCCCCTAGGCGCTGTTTTCCAGTCTCCACAAAGTGGGAGGAAGCGCAGGGCAGGGTTCTCCGCTCTCTGAGAGAACTATTATTAAAGCTTCAGAGGAAACCTGAACAACACTTCCTATGGACTCTGAGGTTTGGAGAACAGAGCTCTGGGTTAACGGCTCTACAGGGAACCCAACCACGTGACGCTGGTTTACACAAATCCGTCGAGAGTCCGGCTAGACAAATCACCAAGCTGGGTAGGAATCCGTCAGTCCAGATGTGGTGGAGGCCTTCCCTGGCACAGTTCCGAGGAGAATTCCCTGTGGACTGGGATTTTATCCACTGCTGGTAGACCCGTATGACCGTAGACCTGTACCCTTGTGTAGCGCCCTCTGCAGGAGCCTGAAGGTGCTACCACCTTAAACGCACCAGGGAGCTCATATGGAAAGTAGAAAATCTATAACGTGATGAACCAGTAATAGAACACCTGGAGGCGTGTCTCTACAGAGCACACGTTCACCTACACACATTCACAGGACTGAAGCTGATTGGCTGTTATCAGACGAGGGTTATTTATTCATATTTCACAAACAGGAAGTGAACCCCAGCACCACCCACACACTAACACACCACCACCACGTCAGTGTCACTGCAGTGCAGAGAATGATCCACCACCCACATCATGCCTGCTCTGTGGGGGTCCTGTGGGGGTCCAGCCCATTGAAGAACAGGGTAATACAGTACACAGAGAAACAGATGGACTACAGTCCGGACCTGTACACCTACAGAGTGTCCTGTACGGTTGGTGGAGCTGACGGAGTGGACAGGGAGTCTAAGGCGTGTAAGGAGTGACCGTGCTGGTCTGGTTGTTGGTTCCTGCTGCTCCTGGAGATCTACTAGCCCTATCAGGCCTCCTCTGGGAGGGGCGTGGTTGTGACTGAAGGGCAGGTGTTAGTGTAGAGTGACACGTTTATCAACACTGTTTATGGTGTTTATAGAAACAGCTCCAGCAGGACCTGAACTGACCCTGTACCGGCGGTGACAGAGCACTGAACGCTGGAGCTGCAGGACGGGGTGCACCCTAAAGGAGCCGACTTCACTCACTGGAGCGGCCGTCTGGAACCTTCTGGAATCCTTCTGGGCTTATATCTAATATTCATTTCCAGCTTTGAGCTCCGACTTGATCTCTCTCACTTTAATACATGCTCTGCAGGTCAGTTTACTGGAGGACAACACTACAGCTGCCAACAGCTCCGCTTCAGATCTTCAGCTCTCCTCTACCACTCAGTGTTCATTCATTCATTCATTCATTCATTCAATTAACCAATGAGTTAACAGGCAAGTGTGTAGAACACAAGAACAACGATCACAGAACCCCAGATAGAAGGTTCTTCACAACAGCTACAGCACAGAGTTAGTTACTGTTAGATACCAACATCAGATCAACAGTAGACGATAATAATAATAATAATAATAATGATGAACAGGGTACACACACAGAGAGAGTTAGTTACCAGCTATAATACATCACTACGCTCTTATTAACAGTTCCTTCTCAATATGAGACCAGAGCTGCTTTACTGTACTTTCATTACACATGAACTTCATCGATTTTTAAAATTGTCGGTTTTAGTTTGAATTTGACCACATAAAACCATCACCAATACAGAACCAGAGTGAGCGAGAGCGGGTTTGGTGTGGGGTGGTTCAGATGCCCTTCATTAAAGAACCCTTACGTTTATCTAAGCGTGTTCTCTGTGGACTGTTAAACCCGTCACCCAGAAAATCAGCAAATACCTGGAATCTCAGCAGGAATGCTCGAGCTTCCGCACACGACTGCACCTCCCAGTCAGGAAGTACGTCACAGAGAACAAAACAGCAAGAACCTCGTTCAGGACCAAAACCTCACCTTACTGTCCCACAGCAATAACCTACCACACATCCGCTAGCGCATTTATGGGTTGGTTTCTTGCTACACCCGACTCCTCACAGCAGGTTCCCCTCACAGCAGGTTCTCCTGTGTATCTTAAAGCTACTGTAGAATAAAAGTGAAGACACCAAACTATAAACTAGCCCTCATGGGATTATCCAGTCCACCTTAAACCCTCACCAGAATGGAATTATCCAGTCCACCTTAAACCCTCTCCATAATGGAACTATCCAGTCCACCTTAAACCCTCACCAGAATGGAACTATCCAGTCCACCTTAACCCCCTCCAGAGTGGAGCTGTACAGGAGGATGGAGCAGCTTCCTTACCCTGCAGTGGAGCTGATAGAACAAGGTTTATTACTAAGCAGGTTTGGAGCGATTCTATTGGTCGGTCCATCATGAATATTCACTAACCTGAAAGGAGAGCTAGAGCTTTTACACTGTGCAGAAAAAGATCAAAGTTTTTACACCACTAAATATATATTAGAGGTGGAGATATGGAGGAGTACCATAATGTCTACATCAGGAGTAGATGTGGTGGATCAGAATATGGACTGGGTCAGACTCTCAGCAGGTGGAGCTGTTCAGTGTACCACTGTAGGGTCTATAACACCACCAGCTACATCCATTTAGAGGGGTGTACCCAAACTTCTGACTGGGAGGGTACGTGTGTAGAACGTATTTGAATTGGACCCTGTACAGGAGTCAGACTGAGAACCGTTCTCATGGGGTCCCTGCTTTTTACCAAGAACCACACCCGCCATTCTTTCACCAGCGTTCCTGAGGAGGGAGGGGTGAAGCCGAGAGGCTCCTGGCTCAGCCTCGAGTCATTTACTCGTTTAGAGCTAACTGAACAGGCTGCAGGACCGATATGGCCCAGAGCGCGGGAGCGTGTAAACAGGGCCGTATGAATATTAATGAGACGCTCCCAGTCCGCAGGAGAGGAGCAGGAAGTGTCCTGATGGTTAGGGGTGCTGGGGATTTTAAGGGGAGGCCGGAGGATGACTCAGTTGTTTTGCGTGGCTGCTCCATTCGAGAGAAGGAAGCCCAGTTCTGCTATTATTAGGCTGCGCTAGGAAGCAGTTCGGTTTTGAATGCCGTACTGGGAGACCTGGGGCAGTCGTCCTTGTACTCGTTCTGATCTTCGGAACCACCTGTTTCCTTCCCTCTGTGGGCATGAACAGCCTTGTGTGGGAATTCCACGGTGAGTAAGGGATGCCCAGTTACCGATCCAGTAGAGACAGAACCAATACACTACTAACCCACACGGAACAATCAGCAGTTCAATATTTATATGCAGCATAGTGTCCATAAAGACGATGGGAGCAAATCTGAACCTCCCCACTCGTTAGGAACCGTTCCCCAAGCCGCCCATGCCTGAACAGAACCACTGAATGAGGAGATCGGTGGGAATACTGATGGGATGGTATGCTCATATAAACCAAATGAAAGACCGGATCTGACCATAATGGACTCTGAACTGGAGTTAAAGTAAACAGACCCCCCCTCCCCGAGTGGAACCGGTAGCGAGTTCCTGTTTACAGAAGGAGGACACGCATAAAGTAGCAGGAGAACCAGGTTCCCTGTGCAGTAACCGGGAGTATGAACCAGTAGTCTGTTCTAGAGCGCCCCTCTGTTCATCGCTCGGCCTAACCAGCTCTATACGCTCCTGCTCTCAGGGCAGCTCAGCACAGACTCGACCTCGCCCAGGAACACAGGGTTTCAGCTGCTCCGCTTAAGGTGGACCCGGGGAACCAAAACATCCTACCTAGAGGCTTTACGTACCGAGCGGTCTATAAACATGCCGCCGCAATCAGACATTCCCAGCACTCGCCTGAACACCACCTGGTAACTACTGAGCATAGCGGCCCACCAGAACACTAACCCAGCTTCCATAAAACACAGCCTCTCCAGGAAGCCTGGTCACAGAGGAATTCCCATCCGTACAAATTCAAACAGAAGAGCTCCGACCGCACCCTGATTATCCACAGCTATCCCAGCAGCTCGGAGCTCAGACATTCAGAGACAGGATTTCAGAGTTCCCAAGTTTAACTGGAATGCTCCCACAAGTTGGACTTCCTACCTGGAAACTCTGGAAAGCCTTGCCAACCTCAAACCCAAAACGCAGGATGTCTGAACGGAGCATCAGAGCTGTGGGACCAGTGTTCATTAGCACTTCCGCCTATTCTGTCATACTGAAACAGCGAACCTGGGCTAACCAGTGCTACAGGCTAACCTGGGCTACCAGCTAACCAGGGCTACAGGCTAACCTGGACTAACTAGGGCTACAGGCTATCCTGGACTAACCAGTGCTACCGGCTAACCCGGGCTAACCAGGGCTACAGGCTAACCCGGGCTAACCAGGGCTACAGGCTAACCTGGACTAACCAGGGCTACCGGCTAACCTGGACTAACCAGGGCTACCGGCTAACCCGGGCTAACCAGTGCTACCGGCTAACCCGGGCTAACCAGGGCTACAGGCTAACCCGGGCTAACCAGGGCTACAGGCTAACCTGGACTAACCAGGGCTACCGGCTAACCTGGACTAACCAGGGCTACCGGCTAACCCGGGCTAACCAGGGCTACAGGCTAACCCGGGCTAACCAGGGCTACAGGCTAACCCGGACTAACCAGGGCTACAGGCTAACCTGGACTAACCAGGGCTACAGGCTAACCTGGACTAACCAGGGCTACCGGCTAACCTGGGCTAACCAGGGCTACCAGCGAACCTGGGCTAACCAGGGCTACAGGCTAACCTGGACTAACCAGGGCTACAGGCTAACCCGGACTGGTGAAACTAGTGTATTGTGAAAGGTTTTTGTGGAGGCGTCCGTTTGGGCTTTTCTCAATCTTTAACTCAAGTGCGAGGTCATTCCCAGCTCTCTCATTCCCAGCTCTGACACACGATTTCCGAGCTAACGGAACAAACCGGAAGACTCTCCTTCACAGCCCACCAAATTCCTTTTCCTGGAAGCACTGTGGACGGGAAAAAACATCAACTCTGCTCTACAGTGATTATTTAACATCAATAAACTAATCAATCACTCAACAGCCGCGTGGCACGTTTCCACCAAATCATCAGCACAGAGAGACATCTCAAACTTCTTTTATTACATCTTAAATAACAGTACAGTTTAATATAGGAGCTATCTCGCATCCAGCTTCTGTGGTACACCGACAGACTGAAATTAAATACAGGAAGGTGAGGAGGAGTGCCGAGCTCTACAGGTGTTAATGAGGAGAGAATAAAGGGGAATCCGTTTTAATTGAACTGTAATTAATCTTTACTGGTGGCAGCACACACAAATACATCACAATTATTGTACATTATCGCAGAGAGGAAGAAAATAAACATTAAAAAAGTCACAACTATTAAAGAAAGTGCATCTGTTTACAGTGGTGGAGGGGAACAGAACAACCTGCCGCTTCAGATGCCATTTTCTAAACATTCGAATTCAGGGAAGCCAGAACGGAGCCGGTCTGGACAAACACCTCTGCTCCGTTTGACAGAGTGAAGGAGGAGGAGGAGTATTAAACTGCTGTCGTGGTCATCGTTTGTCTTTTCGTACGGGAGCTCAGGGCGAGGAGGGGCGGAGGAAAGTCTCCAGGAGTCCTTTCTCCTTCAGCTTCTCACTTGGGTGCATAGCTTTGCCAGTGAAAGTAAACGACGTGTACACAGCGTGGCAAAATAAGGACTGGAACTGAGCTTCATCCGCTTGAAGGACAATCGCCTCTTCTTCAAAACCACTTCCCCCATTCTAGCAGACCTTAACACAAACTAAACCCATAAACAGAAGGGAAAGAAAAATCCAGGAGAGAGAGAGAGCACCTGCTTAAGCGTTTCTACAGCATGCGACTACGTTACTTCATGGCAGATGAAATAAAAAGTTAAAGTTTTAAGAATCATTATTTTCAGACACTGATTTGTACAACATTTCATTCACAGATTATTAACTGGATTTCCAAGCACAAACAGGAGCATCTGTGGTCTGAAACGGGCGCCATCTTTTTAACACAAACCAAAAACGAAAAAATAAACTCTAATAAATCCTCCTGCCCACATACCAGTTCAATTCCACCTCGCAATAACATAGTCCAAAAAGCCAATTAAAAAACAGAATAGGAGACCAGAGGAGACGCTCTGAGGTTAGTTTAAAATAAAGACTGATAAAGGAGGACTGGGTGGGAAATTCAGTATTCGTTAAAATTAGCATTCGATGTGATTAACGGCATGTGCTTGGTTAGTCAACGTGTAAAACATTAGTCAAGTTTCTTATTGTGCAAACAAAGCTGTGACGAGACTGGAAAAGGAAAAGTAGCTAGGATATAATGCTGCATTCGCGTGCAAGTCGGATACTCATATTTACAAGCAGCCATTTCCAGACGAATGACGCGAGTACCTCGGACTCCGAAACGGTAGAACAGTTCAGATATGGCATGTCACCGAGCTTTCTCTTCGATGGCGAAGGGCCGCTGTTCACGCCGAGGGTTACGCACAGATGATTCGACTTTTAGAAAACCAGGGCTGTTCTCATTACCCCGTAACAGCTGACCGCTCAGCACAGGGCAGAGCCGCGAGCCGCCCGGGCCGCTCCTCCGCCGCCGCCCGACCCCATCGACCATCGTGAGTTCACAAAGCGTGAGCGCGCTCTTCTTCCTCGGCACACTCGCGGAGACTACGGACACACTCGCGCGCACACACACCCACACACACGTGCACACGCATACGCACACCCACGCACATGCGCACTCTAGAGCAATCTAGTGCACCATTTACAAAAGAAAACAAAAATAAAAACAAACGAGTGATTGGCATCTTCAGGAAAACAACAACAACAACAACAAAAAGCTGCTTCCTTCCTGCTCTGATCTCTGCTCACACCGTCTTTCGATTTACAGGATTAAGGTTGGTCTAAACTGGAACATATCTAAAAAGAAAAATATATTTATATATGAAGGGAAAAAAAAAAAAAAAACAGATCCAGGAATAACCATCAGTTTGATAAAAGAACTCTTCAAAAGAAAAATGGAGAAAAAAGGAAAATAAAAGTTAAATAATTTGTACAATTACACTCCAACGTTTGCTTTCTAGACACACGATTCATAAGCATGGGATGATAGTGTTTATGTTTTCTGGTACAGGGCGACACAGAATGGTCCGAAAGGGAATGCACAGTTATTCGTTTGAGACCACAGGAATTCTTCTCTCTTTTTTAAGGTGGGTGATTAAACAAATTGTGCTCTTCTTGGTGTAGGAAAGGCATCGCTTCCTCAGAAGTTAGTTTTTCTCTCTTCTCTTTTCGTGGTGGTGTCTGAGTCAGTTTTAGAAGGTGTCTTGTTGACGATGCTGTGAAATTTAACATTCTAAAGTTGGAATGGTCTTCCAGTCAACTTTGGAGTTCAAATGACATCTAAAGAGATGCAGAGGGAGAAACCGTCAGGAGAGTCATCAGTCAGGGCACGGCAAGGTAGACAGGGCCACACGTACAATCCTCACGCTGCATGTTCTGTTATACCGCACAGGGGAGGAAGCCGGAGCATATCGACACTCATCTATTGGCTTGGAGGATCTGACCACCTCAGGGCCATTAGGACACACAGCTCCTCCATCCCCTCACGCTTATTTACACCTACTGTTAAACGGCTTCGGTGCACATGAGGCGGTTCCACGAGGCAGTGCAGCACGGCCCAGTACAGCTCCTAACCCGAGTACAGAGCTACTCACATTTCAGCTCAGTGTTAACCCTGCAGTTAACCCGGCGTGTCTGCGGCGCCACACTACGGCACTTTCAGCCTAGAGCGGCTTCGTTAGCCGTCTACACGCAGCAGCGCCCTGCCAGATACAGCTCCAACTCAAATCAGCTTCTACACCTCAGACCGCCGAACTCTAAAGGTGTTCCCTCCGCGTGTTACACACTAAATCATTTAAATCATCATTAAATTATATCAAATCAGTGATCAGCACCACACTGATCAGTAATGACATGGTCATTTTACAGTATCGAACTATTTATTCATTAATTAAGCGTTAATATCCTGGTTGTTACTAAATAATAAATCAGAGAGAACATTGAGTGTTAATAATGTCGTTATAAATGCTATAACACATACCTAAAAAAAAATAAAATCACCTACTTATGTTATAATTCTATAATAAGTGAGCTACTGCTGCGGTAACAAGGCGGTGACATCAGACACACACAGGTAACGAAATCTTTCCTAAATCAGGAACACGGTTCATTTATCCAAAGTCACCTGCTTATTTTATAGTCCTGATGAATAATAAGGGAATTTACACAGAACCTGGGAGAGTAGTCGGGTTCTCTGGAGGTGACCCGGGTCAGAGTTCACTTTCAGTCTCAGTTTTGTTTCGGTTTGGATTAGAGCACTGTGTGCTCTGAGAGCGGCCAGTTTTAGTTTTGGTTTTATGTAGTTTCAGTTTTAGTCTTAGTCGTATGATAAATGATGTGACCGCAGGTGAAAACAGCGAGAGTTTATCTGGACGTTCGTTTTTCGACCCGTCAAAGGTTTGCACTATTTGTATCTCAGTCCAAGTTCAACGTGCCTTTTAAAAGGATAACCAACTCTGTCAGATTTGTTCCCATAATGCCGTGCTGCACTGCCTGGAGGGACAGTTCCTAAAGATAATGAAACAAGGGGCTCAATGCACACACTTCATGCGTGCCTAAACTCAAATAACTAAACATGAATAAATAAAACTCATCCTGAACGGAGATAAAAGGCCTGGCCGGTGTTTGGAGGTGTTATCAGCATGTTGATGTTTGATGGTACTGGAGCAGAAGGAGAATGAGCGGCCTTACTGTGTCGGACATGTTGTGTTGAAAGCACCTTCAGAGTTCAGTTCCAGATCTTGAGGAAGCTGTCCCAGGACCCTGTAGCCACAGCCATCCCATCATCAGTCACACCCAGACAGCTCACGCGGTTGTCATGGCCCGCCAACACACCTGCCAGAGAGCAACATCAACACGCTTATGAAAACAGGGCTCCATTCAGTGGAGCTGTACCGAGCCACAGGGCCGGGACTGACCTTTCCTGTACCTGAGATCTGAAGAGAACACATGCGACATGTTTATTTGCATGACTACGTACATGCACCTTAGCTGGGCACGGTAGGCAGTAAAACCTGCTGGCTCTGAATAATTATTTACCCAGGGAGTACAATAAACAGGATCAGCAGGATCGCAGTACTGAAGGAACGACATGTAAACCAGTATGTAGAAATGTTCTACACGATATACTGTGTTCACATGTTAACAGCACAATGTCTACACCTACAGGCCTGATCCACACACACACCTGCACGGTCGGCCTTGAGGCTGTCCCACACGTTGCAGTTGAAGTCGTCGTAACCAGCCAGCAGAAGGCGGCCGCTCTTGGAGAAGGCCACAGAGGTGATGCCACAGATGATGTTGTCGTGGGAGTACACCATCAGCTCCTGGTCAGCGCGCAGGTCAAACAGGCGGCAAGTGGCATCATCCGAGCCAGTGGCAAACGCGTTGCCGTTAGGGAAGAACTGAGGAAAGACGAGCAGAGGGAATAATCAGCCAACACACATCCATTTGTTTACAGAGCCTTCCAACTGTATAACCTAGGATTAGGGAAATCAGCACCATCGCTCAAAAGCCTCTACACCACAGATTCAAAACCATTTGAATATACAGCATCTGCTCCATATGCAAACTACAGCCCAACAGAAGCAGGAAGGTAAAGTCCCGGGGAGATGGGAAGACAACAACTCGACTGGTGGCCTTGGATGACCGACCGCACAGAGGCCTATACAGCGAGTGTATGTTAACCCTGGCAGTGTTACCCAATGGAATCAAATTGCACACAGTAGACGTAATGTTCCACACGTTCTCTCTCATCCACAGGACCACGAATTAACCATCCTTTACCAAACACGCTGCTGGGGAAACCGATCACGCTGTGTGGAGGGGGACAGGGACTATCACAGCTGACCTGCTCAGTAAACCAGGACACGGGAAGTTTCTGTTTGTACAGACTGTACAGACCACCACCTTCAAAAAGGTCTCTCCACAGGAACGTCCTGAACTCAGGATTAGACATATAGACCCTACAAATACAAATAAATAAAATTAACTAATTTAAACCTGCTATTTAAAATGCACACCTGTGCAGGCACAAGCTAACAACTGCGGGAAGTGCTTGAAAGTGCTGTGTGGCGAAAGTGAAAGTGTATGTACTGTATGTGGACGGTTGTGCAGCCTCCAAGCCCAAGAGCTCCACAGGCCTCACTAGCACGTCCAGTACAGTCGGCCTGCGATACACCTTTCTCGTTAGCCATGTGGGGAAAGCCAACCAGGGAGAAAACCGAGGGCCGTGTCTCAGAGCAGTGAAGAGATACAGCCGTTCTCAGCTGAAACTCCATCATTCAGGGTTAGAATGTCAGAGTCGGGACAACCTGCCAGCGCAGGGAAAATCAGACTGGGAGCACTGGGAAAATCATGGAAGTACAAGCGGAGCAGTGCAGCAAGAACTCAGTGAAACTCTGCCACAATTCATGAACGGCGCAGAAGGAGGACAAACAGGGATTCTCTTCACCACATTGGAATCGAAACCTGGAATCAGTGAGCAGAATCAGAACCAGCATGGATAGAGCAGCGCTACTCACACAGATGGCATTGATGTCAGACTCATGGCCAGTAAAGGTCTGTCGGCACATGCCCTCGCGCACATCCCACAGCTTAGCCGAGGCATCGCAGGCCCCTGACACAAAGGTCCTGGAGTCCGAGGCCAGGGACAGGCTCATCACATCTCCAGTGTGGCCTGCAAAGGTGGTCGTCTGCTGACCAGTCTCTATGTCCCAGAGAGCGCTGCAGGAGGGAGGGGAGAAAAAAAAAATTAAAAATCATTTTTTTAGAAGCTTCGAATTATCAGAAGACCTTACAGATAAGAGAATCGTAGGCTGGGACCGGTACACCACATTCTTCATGTGCAGATAAAAATATCTGTGTTCTAAAACTGGGGCTACATCAGCCCATTAGCCCTTTCATTAGGCTACGAAAGAACTAAAAGTACTAAGTTAAGCTTCACTTAAAGGTTCTGCTCTTCTGGAACAGACATGGATTTGAAATATGGCCACAACCAAGGCAGATTTATAATCAGTTATGCTGATGTAACTGTGCATCACTACTTTAATAGATTTTCAGTTACTTTTGCCTATGCAAAAACCCAGTACCACTGTGGTTCTGGCTTTACAGGGTGAACACACAGCAGACCACTGATCTTACCAAAGTGGCCTACTCTCATATATACCTCTCTACTCACAGAGAACCGCTCTCTACCCACACCATCATTCACGTGTCTCTCCTTAGTGATATAACTGCCTACACTGAGGCAAGCCTGCAGTTAGTACGCCTATCTTAGCTGTCTGGGTGAAAGGGCCTGCAGTGTCTCTCTCTCACCAGGTGGTGTCGCCAGAACTCGTGACAATCTGGTTGTCGTCAAGGAAGCGGCAGCAGGACAGGTAACCTGTGGACACAAGGAAACACGGTCCCCAGCATGATTTCACTCAAGCAGAAATATCACAGTCTGAAACAGGAGCCGGCTGAGTAATTCCAGAAATGCGGTACTGCAGGATTGTAGTGAGAGCGCAGAGACTCTCTTTCCAGCAGGTTAAACAGGTATCCTAGAACGGCCAAGCCAGAAGCATTTCCCCTGAACTTACACCGAATGAATCACAGCTGCATACTGTTAACGGTTTATGTGAACCTGTGAACCCAAAAGCTCAAATTACCAGAACTGCTCCTAAAATACACCTCATGGACGGAGACGTACCCGAGCGGCTGGTGAAGGGATCCGGGGGAATCTAACCATCAATGTAGTTTACAGCAAAACCACAACCAGGACGCACCACACGGTGCTAAGGGGAACCACGGCTCTTCTCCTGACCCTGTTCCACTCCGGGGTACCAGCTTTTTGGGGGGAGTTACACCTTTTTGGCTTTGTGGTCCTGATTTTCTAATCGTTCATTATTCAGTTGCTGATATACGACTCAGAATATGAAGTTACAGCGAATGCTAGCAAAGGTAGACATGCTATCGTAAGTGGAAGACCACGTCTGGCTGCTCAGCACTCTGCTTAAACGATCTCCCTTCTGTTCACATCCTTCATACACCATGTGACTGACACACCATGTATTTGGAGCCACTTTCAGTAGAATAAAAGTGAAACACGGAATTTTATTTATTTATTTAGCACGGTATCAGCTGGACTCAACTCATCACGTTTCGGTACTAGATTTGGTCTCACCCGACTGATCGGAGAGAACCTTCACCATCACAGAAAACAAACAAGCTAACGCTAGCTAGCAGATTAGCCTAACCTTCTGAACAAAGTCCGTCTCGTTCGTGTCATAGCAGGTACATGCGGCACTGCTATGATGTCCAGCCCCTTCCACGACTGCGCTGTGAGCCGTCTCGTTCGTTCCGCTGTTTAAACTATGCTAATGAACTTCATGGCTGCCTCGGTCAGACCATGTATGGTGTGTGTATGAGCGAGGCCAGCGTGATGAACGTGAATGTGTAGACTACGCAACACCACAGTTACGTCAGGCTGCGTTAGTTCATTCAACAGAGTCCACAGACCTGATTCTATCAAACACACCGATGCTCAGCCAATCTCCCTAATGAAGCGCTGCACACGGTGAGGGGCACGGCCACATAGGACCGGAGGGGCTGGGGCGGCAGCAGCGACAGCTACCTCTCTGCCGGACCAAAGTACATATCATGGGGTCTAATACAGCCTAGGGTCTCCTCCTCACCTGCAGTGGCTCACCTTTACTTCATTTCTTCTTCTCTGGTTTAATGGGCTACCACAGCCTGCCTCAGCTTCCCGTTAGAGGTCTAATAGTCTGGACCACCCAAAAACAGCCTTTATACCCCAAACAAGCCGGACCACGGTCCAGTTTAATCAGGCCGGGAACACCTCTTTGGTCTTTGTGGCACTACACCGGATGTTTTGGTTGAACGTAAAAGGAACATTCCCATTAGGAAGTGACAGAGGAAGGTACCTGTGTGTCCAGCCAGTTCACGGCTAACGCGCACATTGCCCTCGCGAGTCTTCAGGCTGTAGATGGAACAGATGTTATCCAGGCCTCCACAGGCCACGTAGTTCCCTGAGGGAGCGTAGGCACAGGTCATCACCCAGGACGAGCGAAGAGGAATGGCATGGACCTGAAGGACACAGACAGTGATCGGACAGTGATGAATGTTTGATCAAACAGACGCCCCCTTATTAGAAACCTGATACAGAGCAAGACGTCCTCCGCTCTTCTCCTGACTCACCTTATTTGTGGTATAGCTGTCCCAAATGATGAGCTTGCCATCCTGGGACGCACTGACCAACAGCCTGCACAAAGACAAGCAGCACCGGGGTGAACGCGGGCACAGGTAACAGAACTACATCAGAATCTGATCATCAGGAACACGGTGGAGGACTATTAAAAGAAGGCTCCTGCAGCTTTCTTCTCAAACCAGGACAGAAATAGCAACAACATATGCTTAGTCATAACACCTACACACGGCCATCACTTCACCACCCACAGGCCTGGAGAGGAGGTGACTCACCACTCTGGGTGTACGTCCACCAGCTGGTGTAAAACACTCCTACATACTCCCACGCGGAGCAGGGAAGCCCCGGAAGACGGCTAATTGGAATGGCTGATTGATCTACATGCTGTCATTAATGACACACTGCACATGTTACAGGGGTAACCAGAACATGGTGTATACACACACAGGTCAGTCAGAGGTCTCAGGACAGCCCTTCATTTCAGAAACAGGAGGGACACAGAGATATCTGACCCAGCAGGTGATGGGTGAGGGGGCCCCATCTTTTAGGCCACATCCGGAACATGGCCCCCATCCTGAAAGCCGCCATACTGAATCAAGGGTAAAGTTGTCCAACGGGAAGACGGTCATGTAACATGTCAAAGACCACCGGGATTTCCTCAGAACTCGACTGGTCGGACTCGATCACATCACAGGGAGCGTTACCTGTCCTCAGTGCAGCTTCATGTTAATAACGTTTGAACCAAAAGGAGATACTGCGCATCTGATTGCAGCAATTGATTCAGATTCTGGTCTTTGACATGCTACATGACCACCTTCCTTCCTGTTGGATCTCATACGGCGGCTTTCAGGATGGCGGCCATGTTCCAGACATAGAGAGACAAGAGACAGGCCCCCTTAGCCATCACCTGTGCTGGGGTATTCATAGACTTCCATTTACCCTGTGTCTGAAATAAGGGGGTGTGTCCTGAGACTTTTGACTGACCCTGTATGAGTGTGTGTGTAAATAAACTGGTGGTGGTGTGTGTGTGGTGGGTGTGTGGGGGGGATCATTCATATATCTTTATACTGATGCCAATGCACTTTGAGCTGCCAATGGTATGAAAGGTGCTCTATAAATAAACATTATAATTAATAAATAAAGATAGATTTAATAAACACAACAATCACAAATCAAACAGTACAGAGAAAATAGCTTTCGTTAAATTAATTGCAGATCAAACCATAAATATTTATATTACGACTGCACTCATCTGCACTCTGATCGTTTCTGCACCTCTGCTCTCTCGATGTAACAGCCACTTCATATATGTATATGCTGGCTCTACACTGTTCTAGCCTGTAGTTATCCAGTACCCTGCTCAGTGGTACTGCCGGAGGCGATAGCTCTGCTGTGACTCCTGGTCTGTTCTTTCCAGTACTGCATGTCCTCTGTGTAATATGTATTGTACTGACGCTGTACTTCCCTTCAGGATCAATAGTGTTATTAGTGTGCTAAAATGGTAAAACCTGTCGGAAGGAAACAGAACCACCTTCTCAGAAACACAAAACTGAAACTGTTTACGCACTCGAAGACAAAAGTCTCGACAAAATCAAAAGTCTGATTACATACCAGACTCCGCAGAAAAACAACTCTAATAGGAGGCTAGGTCCCAACAATGCACAGCTACCCAGGGAGCGAAGCCTGTGCATCTGGGCCCGAGGTACGACAACCATTACCTGATTTATCGAGTTGCTTTCGAATATTAAATAAACCGTTAACTACCTAGATCAATCTAAAACAGTTCAGTACTCCTCCACGACAGGGAACTGAATACCTGTGTGGACAAACCCAGAAATCTGAGGACACCGTCGTGTGCTTTGGAAAACACTGATCCTCACTTTCCACCGTTTTCTGACCGAACACCTAGCGGATTAACCGAGAGAATGATCAGCAGGTTAGCGTTAGCTGCAGCCCAGTGGAACAGGAATACTGGGTAAGAGAAAAATAACAATCTCTCAAAATTTCAGTGCGTCAAACTGCCACTCTACACCTGAACGGATAAACAAACACATTCCATCCACCAAGTACGGAGCGCTGGAAGAACGGGAGGAGGGCAGGAAAAGCCTGCGCACACATTCCCGATCCAACCAGAGAACGCGTTTCAGCTCCCTGTCACTCTGTTTGCACTGCCTACAACATAGTTTCCATTTCAGTCGGTCTCAGAGCACCAGAATTCAGAATCAAGACCTGGTTAGAGGTACAGAACCCGGCACCACAGAACCGGGTTAGTTTCTCTTTATAGGGTTAAGGTCAAGGCATGCTCAACTTCACTCTCTCAGATTACGGCCACCGCTTCGATAATCTGACTGATATTAGCTTTAGCTAGAAGAGGACGTGACCTGTAGTGTGCAGATCTGTTAGTATGCTAGCAAAGCTAACGCTAACCAGTGCGGCCTCCTAGCTAGCAGTTGTGCACCGTGTATACTGAACCATTTTAAACCCCATTAGTCGTATACTGTACAGCCCGGACACACCACAGGGAGGGCCGGTAAAGTACAGCCCACCCAGGCCGACTGTGCAGTCCCCATGTTCACAACAACCATCACCACCAACGGTAAGAGTCACCGGAGGCCATGAGGAATGGGACTCCTGAAGGAGGTACAGCTGCAGCACAGTTAGTCGAGGTGGTTTGGGGAACATTCAGATCAAAAATCAAACGGGGGCAGTCGTGGGCTGGAGGTGAGGGAACCAGCCTTGTGACCAGAGGGTCCGATTCCCTGAACCAACAGGACATGACTGAGGTGCCTAAGAGCAAGGCTCCTAACCCCCTACTGCTCCCTGGGCACTGTGGATAGTGTGTGTGTGTGTGTGTGTGTGTGTGTGTGTGTGTGTGTGTGTGTGTTACACTTCAAAGATCAGTTAAAGAGGATTATTGACTTAATCTTAAAAACTGAAACTTTATCAGATAAACACAGGAAATGGGAATTGTCTTTCCCCTCAGCTCACTAGTGAACATCACCGCTAATCCTGATCTCCGGAAAATCCCCATACAAACAAATCCCTCCCACCAACATGCTAAGCAGCTAATTCAAGCTACACTCGAGGCACAGGGTGAAACAGTACCTGGAGTCAGATCCCCAGTGCATGGCATAGATTTTAGCCAGGTGTCCCCTCAGCGTTCGCCTTGTGCGCATCTGGATTCGGCCAACTGGGTCGATGTTGGCTGTGATCTGAAAAACAGATTACACTCAAACTGAGGGCAGAATTCCACAACTCCAGGATCAGACGGCTTCACAGCTGGATCAGGTGAGAACAGATACCCGTAATGTGCTTACCTGTGATAGTGTGGCATCTGCACAGGCTTTCCTCGCATCCTGGAAAACAGACACACACGGAATACTGAGTCAAGCTGGACTGATATTTCCAGAATCTGCCCAAACAGGTGAGGTAATGGAAGCCCGATTCCTCCTGTGGTCTCATACATCCCGATATACTATACATCCTGCATACTCTGGATCCTTTCATCGCTTAACTCAGGTTTAAACGAACTCACAGCTCTGTTCGGTGAGTCATTCATCCCAACCAGAGGCAGGGTTCTGTGTTTACTGGGCTCTAACTGGGAGCTCGATGGTGAGTGAATGGGGAGGTCAGTCACAGCGGTTAGGAGTGAATCCACATCCGTTAGCATCAAAACATTCCACAGCAGTGTTGAGTCACATCAGGACACGCCTTTCTGGAATAACGCACCCCTGCAGTATTCCCCGACCTATGTAAATAAGTGGTCGCCATATGGAAATGTCTCTGCTATGCAAATCCTGTCCTCACAGCCTACAGGAACACGTCTATAGCTGAACAGGTGAAGGTGATGGGAAGTCAAAGGCCACTCCAGAGGATCGGGATCACGGCTGATCTAGGTACGGTTTAATTGATTAGGTATTGGTTAAAATAAGCCTGACTCACTTCCGATCTGTCATTTCTGCTCTGCACTCTTATTTACACTGTGGAGGGAAACGGACTTCACTGGCAAGCAAAAAGTCAAACAGAAATCAACTCGGCAGGAAGTGATTATGGGCGGGATCTGACCCGTTAGCACCTGCGCTGCTCTTTTTAAATTAATTAATTAACTTTATACACATCACCACAAAACAAGGAAACGGTCTCAGGAGAAGCCAGGCTCAATCAATCCTGTACGGCTGGAGTGACCCAACATTTCATTAAGAGAAGGCCCGTGCCTGCAGGTGTCATTCCATCATCCGCTGAACTAGCTCACTGCTGTTAACAGCACGCGGGTTTACCGTGTACTGGATCTGATAACGGAGGTTCTGGCTGATGACTGATCTGGGTGATGATGGAGAAGAAGGGAGAACATTCAGAGATGTTGTTGGGTAGTATGTGCCGCTGCCTCACTCTGCCGTAACTGACCGTCAGGGTTAGTTTGGAGGAGGCAGAAATCACTACACACCCATCCAAGGTCACACAGGGACTAGTCTTTCATTAATGAGGCAACGGATTGTGCTTAATGTGCCCGAGGACACAGACTGACCGGGTAGAAAGATCCAGTTTAAATTCAGCCATCCAGCCACCTCACCCCACCCGCGTTTAAAGTAGACGGGCATGCTGGGCACGTTGAACACGGGCGAGCTCACAGAACATACACTTCATCAACACTCCGTACTCACAGAGAACATACGGTCAACCGCACACATCACATCCTGCCAGGACGTGTAAAACAGACAGAGGTTAGGATGAACCCCAAGGTCAAAAATATCAGTTTCAATACATCAAACAGCGAAGCAGGTGTTAGATATGCTAATTAGCTCGTCTCCAACGTTACACATCGTTATACCTGAACACTGGGGTGTCTGAGCTCTACATGCCACCGGAGGGCAGTGTAGCCCCCGTGTCTCACAGCTTGGTCTGGATTTCTATTTCCTTTACTCTAAAGGAAGAACCCGACCCGGCTAACCACAGCACACCGGGCACGAAGCCGCCGCAGAGGGTCCCTGGTGCCGGGTGGCAGACGGTACCGAGCAGAGCTACAGCAGACAGTACGCGGATAAACACACTCAGGCTCACGTTCCACTCTACTCCCACAGGTCTGATGGAGTTCATCAGGTCTGATATCAGCACGCCCTCTAGAACCTGCCAAGCTGACAACCGCAGACTGAAACACGGAGAGGCTGAACCCCCTACGGTAGCTACGGAAACGACTAGCAGAGTACACAGGACTTCAGATTCACAGTCCGTGAGTACGAGCCCCGTTATGGGTCTGTGCTAAGCACAGTGGTGGACACTAAACGTAACTGGTTTCTGTACTTCAGTACTTTTACCGTGTACCGGTACTGAAGTGTTTCCATTCTGGACTCCTCAGCTCCACCACACTTCAGAGTCCGACTGCACTGCATTATGGGAAACCTGTCCTTCCTTTCGGCTCATGTGCCGTAAAAACATGTCCAAACAAAACAAGCTAATTCCTGGATTCCTAGCATCCATGGGAATGTCAGGTCTGGACTACATCACGGTCCACCTGGAGGAAGGCAGGTAAAGCAGGGTGGGGGGGTTAATGTAAACACTGACTGACCATCACACATCAAAGCCTCAGTGACCAGATCAAACAGACAGTTCCTGAGTTTATAGAAACATGTACACACACGCGCGTGACTGAATGTATATGAACCCTGTCTCCTTTACGGTACACGTGATTGGCTGGTTCGGAGACCTACAGATACAGTACGGTGAACTCCTCTGTGATCCGGTTTAAACCCAGTTCTTATTAAACCTAAAGTCAGGGTTCTGTGCTGATGAGGATGTGAATAGACGTCAGTGTCAGACTAATGAATGAGCTTCTATTAAAGACTGGTGGACTGAGAGACACTAGAGTCTCTTCACCTACACTGAGCTGATGAAGAGTCCTGTTCCAGAAATGATAATAGAACATTAGAGCCGTAATAAACCATACTCCTGTTACTCTCCATACTTAAGTACATCTGAAGTACATACTTTAGTACTGGTACTCTCCATACTTCAGTACATCTGAAGGTACATACTTTAGTACTGGTACTCTCCATACTTAAGTACATCTGAAGGTACATACTTTAGTACTGGTACTCTCCGTACTTAAGTACATCTGAAGGTACATACTTTAGTACTGGTACTCTCCATACTTAAGTACATCTGACGGTACATACTTTAGTACTGGTACTAAACCTGGAAAGCTCTGAAACGACATGTTGACCAGTGTATTAGGGCGTTTAGTAGAACCTGACCAGCCCTACAGCTGGAGTCCACAACACCACGCCGTCAGCAGCTCCATCAACCCGGTCAGGCACATCCACTGGCCGTCCTATACGCTCGAACAACTGAGGCACACGGCGAATTCCCTCATTCCTCCACTCGGATTACCCACCAACTCACCATCACCACCAACACCGAGCAACAACACCATCAACACCAACACCATCACCACCAACACTGAGCAACAACACCATCAACACCAACACCATTACCACCAACACCAAGCAACAACACCATCAACACCGAGCAACAACACCATCAACACCAACACCATTACCACCAACACCGAGCAACAACACCATCAACACCAACATCATTACCACCAACACTGAGCAACAACACCATCACCACCATCACTGTTCCACCATCCCTTCACTCCATCCATCACCATCACTGTTCCTTTATCCCTTCACTCCTTCATCCATCACTGTTCCTTCATCCCTTCATCCATCTCCATCACTGTTCCTTCATCCCTTCACTCCATCCATCACCATCACTGTTCCTTTATCCCTTCACTCCTTCATCCATCACTGTTCCTTCATCCCTTCATCCATCTCCATCACTGTTCCTTCATCCCTTCACTCCATCCATCACCATCACTGTTCCTTCATCCCTTCACTCCATCCATCACCATCACTGTTCCTTTATCCCTTCACTCCTTCATCCATCACTGTTCCTTCATCTATCTCCATCACTATTCCTTCATGCCATCACTCTATAATCCATCATCTCTGTTCCTTCATCCCTTCACTTGGTTGGTCTAGTTATCTTATTAAAGCAGGATAATGATGTTAGTTCTGTATGAGGGGTGGAGCAGGCCAGGAGAGCTGTCAATCCAGTTGCTCATTAGCCACGCCCACCAAGCTCTGAGATACGAGATTCACAGGAGGCATAAATGTACTGCAGATAAGGCTCCCAGTGTGGATCTCTATGGTCCCCAGATTAAACACGACTGAAGGTAATCAGACTGGATCAGAATCCTCATTCAACTACTCAGACGGAGAGAAAGAACACGGGTTTAGAACCTTTAGGTTCTAATGGCTCTTTAAAATCATTCCGGCCAGTTATTTAACGCAGGGCCACTCCCCCTGGGGGATTTCAAACCACTGGGTTTCAGGCAGGTGTAGAGTTAACTGGTTTGCAGGTCAGACAAACGGCCTCTTCCTGTTAAAGTAGGCGGCTTGTGGCTTCGTTAAACACCACCCCCACCAGATTCTCTAGAAATATGACGATCAGTTTACGCTGCCATGGCCTTTACTGTGCGCAGGAACTTCAGGTTAGATCAGTGTTAGTCTAACACAGGTTTAAACAAAAACAATATTCTAAACAGACAAAAAAAAAAAAAAAAAACCAACACACACAACACATGGTGACCTAAAAAAATAATAATAATGAGTAGAGGAACAAATAAAACCTAACATGTGAACACTACAAACTGACAAGACATTAAAAACCTACAAAAAAAAAAATGTATGAAATAATAATAATAATATAAAAGTATTATTATAAATTAATACGTTTAAAATAAATTTAAATTAAAATCTAAACAATCATGTGAAAGACTGGTAAACGGGCCAATGGATTTGGCATGCGTTACGGTGTATTTATTTATTTTCCACCCAAATTAAACCGTTTTGGAACTTTAATATTTTTTGGAGGTTGGAGATTATTAATGGCATGTTACTCTGGATGCTCACTTTGAACAAGTACAATAAATCTAAGGTACTGTTCTACGGAGCAGTAAATACAGACGTGCGTACAGACAGTAGGCTGGGTGCTGACGTGGTTACGGTGCCTGTGGCGGGACAGGAGTGGAGGTACTCACTCTGATCTGGTTTTTGAGTTGCTCCGCCTCCTGGCGTAACTGGTCCAGTTCACTCATTTTCCTCTTCTGAAGCTCTTCCTCACTCCTGCTGCCGGGACACGCTCTGATCTGGACCGGAGACAGAAGACATGTTAACAAGCAGGACACAGTAACATTTACATACCAGAGCAGAGTTCCGTTACCATGGGGATCTACAGCCAGATCTCTCACGCACAAACCCGCACACACAGTCTCCATACCACGCGTCATACTGTACCGCACGGCTCTCCAACTGTATCAGAGACAAACACCCCGGTCTCAATCTATAACCCCACAAACACCCCGGTCTCAATCTATAACCCCACAAACACCCCGGTCTCAATCTATAACCCCACAAACACCCCAGTCTCAATCTATAACCCCACAAATACCCCAGTCTCAATCTATAACCCCACAAACACCCCAGTCTCGATCTATAACCCTACGAACACCCCAGTCTCAATCTATAACCCCACAAACACCCCGGTCTCAATCTATAACCCCACAAACACCCCGGTCTCAATCTATAACCCCACAAACACCCCGGTCTCAATCTATAACCCCACAAACACCCCGGTCTCAATCTATAACCCCACAAACACCCCGGTCTCAATCTATAACCCCACAAACACCCCAGTCTCAATCTATAACCCCACAAACACCCCAGTCTCAATCTATAACCCCACAAACACCCCAGTCTCAATCTATAACCCCACAAACACCCCAGTCTCAATCTATAACCCCACAAACACCCCAGTCTCAATCTATAACCCCACAAACACCTCAGTCTCAATCTATAACCCCACAAACACCCCAGTCTCAATCTATAACCCCACAAACACCCCAGTCTCAATCTATAACCCCACAAACACCCCAGTCTCGATCTATAACCCTACGAACACCCCAGTCTCAATCTATAACCCCACAAACACCCCGGTCTCAATCTATAACCCCACAAACACCCCAGTCTTAATCTGTAACCACACATCTATAATCTATAACTGCGTACACACCTCACACCAAACCCTCTCTCCCTCACTCTGTACACACCTCACACCAAACCCTCTCTCCCTCACTCTGTACACACCTCACACCAAACCCTCTCTCACTCACTCTGTACACACCTCACACCAAACCCTCTCTCCCTCACTCTGTACACACCTCACACCAAACCCGCTCTCACTCACTCTGTACACACCTCACACCAAACCCTCTCTCCCTCACTCTGTACACACCTCACACCAAACCCTCTCTCCCTCACTCTGTACACACCTCACACCAAACCCTCTCTCCCTCACTCTGTACACACCTCACACCAAACCCTCTCTCCCTCACTCTGTACACACCTCACACCAAACCCTCTCTCCCTCACTCTGTACACACCTCACACCAAACCCTCTCTCCCTCACTCTGTACACACCTCACACCAAACCCGCTCTCAGATTATACGGCCCAGTACTCCAGCACAGGTCTGCTAGTTAGCCAGTTATCTCTGGAAGGACCAGAACAGACGGTTGATTCTGCCGCGACTGAGGCTGGATAAGAGCATTAGCAGCGCTCCTCTGTGAGCTTCAGACACACCCAGAACAAAACCACAACTGAATCTAAACACACCCATCCATGAGATCCTGCAGGCGTGGGTTCATGTCTGTTTCCTCTCCATCAGTGATGCAGACAAACCTATCGGAGTGGTAACCAGAGGCCTCTTGCTGGAGAATCAATCAGACGGAATCACTATATCCGCTCCTAAGACACAGATATTCCTGTGGAATTTACAGCCAATATAATCTTCCCTCAGGATAATCAGCAGGGGGCGCTCTCAACAACCCTGACAGGTTTAATCTTTCTTAGACCAGTAAGTGAAGAACTAACTTCATCATGTTTATTATATTTTAAGTTATGGCCAACAGAGATTATCAGGATTTCCTAACTACCGGAAAAACAAATGACACCAGACAGGCTTTTCCCATGGATCAGTTTTGGAAAATAGGAACCGTGTCCACTTTTGAATTAAGCAGCAGAAAGTTGCATCACGACATGGTTAGCTTCTCCTACTTAAACCAGAACGCCCTGTAACGCAACAAACGCGTATGTGAACACAGTGATGCTGATGATGAACAGATCCGTCCCGCAGCCCGTGTTATGGAGGTGTGCATGTACGGCAGGATTGAGCTGGGGTTGTGGAAACAACACGAAGTACACGTTGTACACTAGTATTAGTAATAACAGTGAATTCTAAAACTGAGGTGGTGGGAGGTTGGTCCTGTATCGATTCCTAATCAATAGTTCACACAGACTGGGGGCAGACTCACCCTGTGTCCTGTATAAAGCCCCGACTGCTAAACAGCAGTGACCTTCAGTAATCAGCCTCCCCAGCGTGAACAAGCAGCGCAAGTAATGGTGCACGGCTAACGTTAGCACTAGCAAACATGCATATGAACACTGAACACCTTAACATCCCAGTAGACACACCAACATACATACAAACATATTAGCAATAAAACCCTCCCAGACGCCACGCCTCACTCCACACTGGTCACAACTTCATTACCATGTTCTTAAACTGGGGCTTCTGTTTCTTTATGATGGGATGCAGAATGAACCGTGCAAGAGAACACGAGAGAGAGAGAGAGAGAGAGAGAGAGAGAGAGACACAGAGAGAGAGAGAGAGAGAGAGAGAGAGAGAGAGAGACACAGAGAGAGAGAGAGAGAGACAGAGAGAGAGACAGAGAGAGAGAGAGAGAGAGAGAGAGAGAGAGAGAGAGAGAGAGAGAGAGAGATACAGAGACAGAGAGAGAGAGAGAGAGAGAGAGAGAGATACAGAGAGATACAGAGAGAGAGAGAGAGAGAGAGAGAGAGAGAGAGAGAGAGAGAGAGAGAGAGAGAGAGAGAGAGAGAGAGAGAGATACAGAGAGAGAGAGAGAGATACAGAGTACAGAGAGAGAGAGAGGGATAGATACAGAGAGACGTGTGCGCGAGAGAAAAGGCGTTTGGTTGTTCTGGTGTATCTCTACTCATAACCCCTCTACCATGACACGTATATCACCAGGTATGATCCAGAACCAGCTCTGTACAGCACTACCTACACAGAGTCCAGAGCGTGCCTGTGAGTGAACTGAGAACCTGGGCTGTGGGGTGTTGGAGCTGGTTTCACTTTCACTGACGGACTGTGTTCTCCTGCGGTTAGCGTTTAGCATGTAGAACTGTGTCCTGCTGTAGCGCTGAGATGATGTTACTGCGATGTATGTGATCAGAGTCTCAGACGGGCCGCTCCTACTAAAGATGGTCATGAGGTCACCACATCCAGTGCCAAGCGTGGGCTAGAGGGGTACACGGACCCCCACCACTGGGCTGTGGAGCAGTGACAGCGCGCAGACGTGGAATGAGCTAGAGTAATCCAGGACTGATCATCCAACATCAACACCTGACCTCACTAATACCCAATCAAATCCTCACAGCAATGTTCAACATCAGCACCTACTTGATGTAAAATTAAAATTATCAGATTAAAAAATCAAATCATCAAAGCAATGTTAAAATCAGAACCTGACTTTTAAATATGCTCAATCCAATGCTCACAGCAATGTTCAACATCAGAACCTGACTTTTAAATATGCTCAATCAAATCCTCAAAGCAATGTTGAACATCCAGTGTGAAGTCCTCCCAGCACAGGAGGGTAGAGGCTGTTACTGGGACTATACAGCTCGACACATCACCGCGACGAGACGACATCACTGGTTACGTACTACAGTACAGTTCCAGCACTCGTATCCACACTGACCAACCGCACACATCACTCTGGAGCCAGTAAATCCAGTTCCACACTTTGAAGATTAAAAGATTATTTATCTCCACTTCCTCTGATAAGCTGTTTGATAAAGTGACACCTTACATAATCACAAAGATTACAAGATCTATGGTTTAGTCGATCCACCGCTCCTCAGAAGCGTCCCCGGCACTACCTCACATCTCGCCTAGTCACATCACGGTTCCACAGGTGTGGAGGTGAGTGGAGGTCCCCTGAAATACTGAAACACCAACTACACACAGACACTACATATACCCAATACTGAACACCAGAACAGCTCCGTTACCCCACACAGAGTTCATACACCAGTATATACACTTACTAACAGCAGCTAAACACACACAGCGATGCGCGCTCCCGTGTACGCGTGTAGATACCGGGGTGCAGAATGATGTGAAAATCATCAGGAAAGAACTAACACAGGGAACCTCATCCTGAAGAACCGAGCACTTAGAACATTTAGAACATCCTGAAGTTTCCTGTTTGAACACCTACATTCCACAGCCCCACAGAAACAACCGCTCCAGGTCTCCATAACGCCGATCCAGATCCCAGTCCCAACCTGCGCACCTTCATAAGTGGACACGAAAAATAAGCCTATGGACGATTAACACGTCACACTAACCCCAACACTCCGGAACGGACCCAGGACCGGTTCTCTGTGGGAGACACTCATCAGCACTCCTAATCTAAACCACGGACCGGCAGCACAAGGTGGGATCGCAGCCTCAGCCGTTTACGGAATGAAGAGAAATCAGTATTCCTAAATCTGGATCATCAGCACTATCGCTAACCTAGCCTGTAATCCTGAGAGCTAAACCCCACAGACACTAAACCCATAATCTCACTCAGAGCCGCTAAACACCCGGCCGGTAGTCCAGCTGCTTTACTATTGGCTGGATTAACAGAACTCATTCTGGATAATGTGTTCCGATACTAAAACACTCAGAGGCGGAATGAAAACACATTCACAGCTGAAGATCCCATTCCTGACCGAGCTTCCAAGTATTCCGCACGTTTACATGCTGTCAGCTGATTTTAGTTATAATTCAGTGAAATAATACAAAACCCAAAAAACGGGGCCAGGAGGATTCAGTGGAGGGGCCCGTGTGTAACGGGGGGGTTCTGTTCTGTACTAGAAGAGGTTCTGGATGTGGAATGTGTCTATTACAGCTGAATGGGTTTCACACTGCTAGAACTTCATTAAGGTCTAGAACAGTGTGGACAGGTGTCATCTGGCATCCTCACAAAACTGAGATTCCCAGAGATTTTGTAACCTCCAATCTTTTACAATTTCCAGACATGTGACCCGGAATATTTCAGGTGAACAGGAATCAGCCGAGATCAGCATAGGGAAACTTCTGCTCCGACCACAAGATGGACGAATAAACACCGACATAACTGAGATAAATAACCTGGCCAGGTATGAGCACTCTGCTGCTACTACACCTGGACCACAACATCACACGTACGTAATTTACCTGAGAATTATATCATTAAAATTATAATATTAGTTTCAGATCAGCACTTTAGTCAACATGTACTCCAGCTACACATTAGGACCCCGGCGATGAGACAGAAAACCCTAAAAACCTAAATACGCTGTGATGCCATGCTCCTTCTCAAAACTCCTGCCTGGATTAGCGCTACAGCTAAGGAAGGATAGCATCGTGGTTCCCAGGAAACAGAGATGGCGTGACTACACCGACCGAGTGCCGGCTTCACATTCCCTTCCACATCCAGTTCTCTGCTCAGATCAGCCTGATACCAGTACCCATCAATCCCACTGGGCCGTCTCGAGATGGTTTAGTTAGAACTCGGGCTGCACGATAATGACACACCGTCAGAGCGGTGACCACAGATTACCTCAACACACACAGCATCACAACCAATCAGAACGGAGAGCACGAATCAGGGCGACCGTATATAGCCAGCCAGGTACAGAGGTAAGGCCCGCCCTCACGTCACACGCGCAACCGAATATTCCAACCCAAGCCTCTTTGCCTACCACCACATTCCGACATTTACCATCCTAAAATCCTCTCAAAGGCGTATCAGGTTGGAACAGTGTCTTCTTCCACCTGCCCAAACGACCGACGACTCTGCCTCACACAAACGCCGACACCGACTCGGACAGACGTAGCAGTTACACGAATCCCAACCTCATCACATACCGGATTTCAGTGCCACATATCCATAAGTCCCAAACTGGAATTAGAACAAACCTGATTCAGTGTGTTCCACAGTTCCGTCCCCCCCCACACACACCTGGAGCACATACCTGCGGTGTGAACCGGAGAACCAACAAAACCTTCAGCCTGCTAGAGTAGGGAGAACGCCCCTTTCACACCCACAGCGCCCTACACAGGGGTTAACGGAACATGAAGAACCTATTCTTTCACAAGCTAGATCAAATCTAGAACATTGAATACCAAGGAGACACACCAGGTGAAGAGATACGAACTAGGCGCGAGTGAGAACCGAGCTTCACTGTCCGATAAAAGCTGGAACCGAGTTCCACTGTCCTGGAGAATAGCAGGAAGAGGTCTCTCCACGCTTGGAGAAGGTCAGCGTCTGCAGATCTGGGATCAGGAACCCAGGCGGAGGGAGGTTCTGCGGTTCTGGTGATGTAATGATGAATGACGTTCTGATTACTCTGTACAGGTCTGTAATAACCTGTTACTAGTAGTTTATAACACCGTTCCAAACGGGAAACCGGTTGGGACAGCAGGAACCCAGTTTCTCCAATCCCAACTTCATTTCATTTGCTGAGAAACATCTAGTCCTGATTTCCGGAAGATTTTCCTAACTCGCGGTTGTAGAGGTGTACTCACAGCGCGTCCACGTAGGGATAAGTTCTGATATTCACATCCCTGTTGAGCTTCTTTCCGGTTCTTCATTATTCTCATTCTTGGTTCTTCGTACCGTATCAGGACCCCAGGTAAGGGTCTCTGTGTGCTCATCTGATCTGTTCATTAACACCAAGGCTGTATTCAGACTGAGACAAATTGGATACACTTCCCAAATCGGATTATTAGAGGCTGTTCACACTGTTCGGAAGTGGTCAGTTTGGATTTGTGTGTCCAGACATCACCAATCTATCTGGATGGGGGCTGCCGTAGCAGTGTAGGAACTACATAACCTTAATGCTCTGAAGCAGGAGAGACGGACCATCGCTCCGTCAAGTCTCGGATCAGAACTCTGGCGCACACTCTCGAATCCCAGCACCTCTATCCGTCTGGATTGACACGTCTGACGTTTGTCATGTTGTGAGTGACGCGAAAGACACACTTGTGTGTCCAGACGCCTCTACGGGATGATGGATGTGGACTGTATTCGATTAGCATTAGATTCCATGTGTTTTCCTGCAGACTATCAAACAAACATTCTGGATATGCCAAACCTGGATTTGGGCCGGCTGTCTGAACACAGCCCACTTCCTTGTCTGTGCAGCGTACCTGGAGGAATACAGACACTCCGAGTCAGATCCGGCCCCTGTGTCCCACCATCCAGGATTCCCTTTAACAGAACCTGGAATGAACTGGAAAAGGCTCTCCTGGTAGCTCCAGCACATGTACCTGTGGACTGCATGCGGACTGAAAGGCCCGAGGAGAGCCATGAAAGGAGAGAGGGAGCAGGACTCGGTCCGGCCTTCCTGTGGGCTAAATCAGTGGCATGCTAATATCCTGCAGAGGGAAGGAGCAGCTCCACACGCCATCTTGTTCTCGGGCCCTCCAGCCAAGGATCCACTGATTCGGCTCACTTGTTCACCAAACCCGGACCCGAATTCGGAGCGAGCACTGCCCTGGATCTTGATTAAACACCAGGCTTCACTCATCTGTCCCCATTTCTGCCCGGAGACTTCAGAGCTCCTTAAAACACGCCGCCCTCGAACTCGGTCTGCTGACTGAGGCTAACGGGGTCCGTCGCGTTCAGACCAGAGCCGCAGCCCAAATCCAATTCGGGGGGGAACCATCGAAGATACACGGCCAGATTAAACACTTTGCCCGGCAATAAGATCCGAATGAGGGAAAGTTTGCTGCTTCTCAGTGGGAAATCCAATTACCTCGTTAGCGCGCTGTTAAAGCAGAGGTGCTCGCTTAATTCGATCAGGATTAGCTGCGGCGCTTAGCCTAATAAAGCTAACGGGCTTAACCGACAGACATGACTAACTAGCTGCGGCTCATGTACTACAGGTTTAGCTGCTGTCAGTGACACCTGAGCGGCATGTCTGTTAGACAGGTACCGTGCTGACCGACCCCGACGGATTTTGACCGCTAGCCAGAAAGCGAACGTTAACCAGCCAACTAGCTAGCTAGCTGAAATCCGCTAACTTGGCTAAACTAGCGCGAGCGAGCGCCCCAATAGGATGGCCAACACTTTCTTACAGAACAGGCCCAGGTGTGTGGTTTACCTGACAGACATGATGTGGATGCCTTTAAAACTGTATTCACCAAAGGCTAGGTTAACCTAGACTGAGTGTTTAAAAAAAAGTCGGGTTAGCTAGCCTGGTTAGCCACCTCAAGAGGCTAATTAGCGAGCTAGCTACCTAGCTAGCTGACTTCCGAGCTATGACGGGATCTTCACAGGAACAAACACTCAAAAATAGTTTGGGATAAGTTTTAGACTCATGTGTTAGTGCCCACTGTCATTTCCAGCTTTATATTTATATTCACCATGTGTCTGAGCAAGAGGGGGAAAACACTGCAGCAGGCTGAACCAAATCACAAAATGGGAGTAGCCTAGACTGGGTGTAAAAAAACAATCGAGGTAGCCAAGTTAGCCACCTCAATTAGCTAGCTAATTAGCTACATAGCTGACTTCCAAGCTATAAGGAGCTCTACGACACGGAGACAACTTCCAAAACAACTTTTAAACTAACTTAATATTACCCACAGTTCCCCTAAACCTTATAGCCGAATTCCCGGTGTCTGGGAATGAGGAAAACTGCAGCAGTGAGAAACAGAGGCCTGGAAATCTCCATTCGTACGAAGCTACCGCACAGCTATCCATCTACCAGCTCCAAGCGCACTAGTATCGGGGGTTATTTGTTATTTGAACATACGGTTAAACAGGCGGCCTCCGGGCGTCTAACTGTCCTTTTTGTTTGTATGTAAATCAGTCAGCTACCTGGCGGACTCGCTCCAGCTAGGCTAGCTAGCATTACCCCACCTCCACCCCCTCCTCCTCCGTTCATCACACAACAGTCCCGGTCATTACTAGCGACAAAACCGCTGCTGCTGCCACACACACAACAACCAACATTACCCACGACACGTACAACATACCTGTTCTCAGTCGTAGCTGGTCTTGTTTTATATGGCATTGACCGAAAAAACACGACGGTGCAGCTGTCAAATCCGCGCATCAACGAACAAGAAGACGAGCTAGCTCGCTAGCTAACTAGCCTCAGTCGGAGGAGCGGCGCTTCTTCTCAAACGAGTCCAGCGTTCTAAACAACTCAGTCGCTCCGGAGGGAGAGGCGGATGTGGCTCCGGGGGAGAGTCTGAAGCAGACAGTTCAGTTGCGATGCGAAACGCCCGTCATTTAGCGGAGTCCGCGGCCAAGATTCGGGCACCGTGTAAATCCGTCGCTCGCCACTTCCCGTCGCCTTCCTTGAAGGAGCGCTCTCCTCCAGCTCGCTTCTCATCCGGCCATCAGACAACGAGATGGGCGCGGTGACCCTGCAGTGCGCCTCGGGAAACCCCACGCCGCGGCAGCGCGCTTACGCACCAGCAGCGCCACAGGCACCAGTCTCACTCCAGCACTGGGACAGGGCACTGCATTAACCAACACCAGTTCGATTATCCCGAACACCGAGTCTCAGCTCAGTCACCACTGATCAATAGTTCGGAACGGGAAACTGATATTCAAAAATTACGTGCGCAGTGAAAACTGACTCTACAAACTAGACATCAAAGTGCCGATATTAGGACTTATGACGCATAAACAGTAGAACACTGACCTTAAACAGACGTGTAGGAATATCTAGAACACACGAAGCACCACAGCAGTATGGTTTTGATCACCTCAGAAATTTTTGATTATGGATGAGTGGTCTGATGTACAGATTGGGGGCAGACTGTGTTTAAAGCTCCCACCTCTAGAGGGCAGTGTTTACAAATCAGCTAGCCATTTAGCTACCTAGCTGACTTCCAAGCTACAAAGAGCTCTGTCACATGGAAAAAGTCCTCCAGTAACTGTTAAACTAAGTTAGTTTATCAGACGTACAGGGTGATCCGTGTTACAGGTCAGGGCAGGGCAGTGTTAGGAGTCTTACCCAAGCACTCCTGGTTTAGCTCAGCATGTGCTAACTAGACTGGGACTCGAACCCCATCTCCTACATGGGGTGGGAGCGTGCTGGATAGTGGTGTTAAACGCTGAGCCACACCCACCACTATGGCCGAGTTGCTTGTGTCTGGGAGGAATGAGGAAAACTCCAGCAGGCCCGGAAATCTCCAATCTCCACTTACACTCCAGCCTAAACTAGCAGCACGCTGCTAACGGGGCATTAACCAACCACTGCCTGTTCAGAACGTACTGAGTTACCCCTGGATCGTGATACGTACATATCGGAGCCTTGCCTAAATACCGCCGTGTTAAACACCGACTGTGTGCTCGCGGTGCTGTGTAGACTCGACCCCCAGCTGCTCACCTCCACTGTGTAGCTGGGTGTTTGGGTTCTACCAGGGTGGATATACAGGCTTCATTACGTTCCTCGTACTGTACGTCTGTATTCACCCTCTGTTAGAGCTACAGTGTCTCTAAGCCCCGCCTCCTGATGAGCCCAGTGTGCTTTGATTGGTCACTCACTCTGTGTTGACTGGACAACCTTCAGAGCAGCTTCCTGCTACAAGCTTCGCCCCACACTGCAGCATCTGGTCTGTTCTGTGGGAGAGAGGTTCTGCATCTGGCGTGTACTTTGGGCTTTAGAACTTCATGGAACCTTTACATGCATTACAACCTACATAACACACAACAGGAAAAAGGACAAGCGGGAAAAGACGGATACATCCTCTTTACGTTCCACTGAACACAGTAAACATGATGGGATAAAGGCGTGAAGGAAGAGCATTGGTGATGGAGAAAGGAATGAAGGGATGAAGTACAGTGTTGGTGATGAATGAAGGGATGAAGGAACAGTGTTGGTGATGGAGAAAGGAATGAAGGGGTGAAGTACAGTGTTGGTGATGAATGAAGGGATGAAGGAACAGTGTTGGTGATGGAGAAAGGAATGAAGGGATGAAGGAACAGTGTTGGTGATGATAGAGGAATGAAGGGATGAAGGAACCGTGTTGGTGATGGATAGAGGAGTGAAGGGATGAAGGAACCGTGTTGGTGATGGAGAAAGGAATGAAGGGATGAAGTACAGTGTTGGTGATGGATGAATGAATGAAGGGATGAAGGAACAGTGTTGGTGATGGATAGAGGAGTGAAGGGATGAAGGAACAGTGTTGGTGATGGAGAAAGGAATGAAGGGATGAAGTACAGTGTTGGTGATGGAGAAAGGAATGAAGGGATGAAGGAACAGTGTTGGTGATGGAGAAAGGAATGAAGGGATGAAGTACAGTGTTGGTGATTAGGAAAGGAATGAAGGGATGAAGTACAGTGTTGGTGATGGAGAAAGGGATGAAGTACAGTGTTGGTGATGGAGAAAGGAATAAAGGAGTGAAGGAACAGTGTTGGTGATGGAGAAAGGAATAAAGGAGTGAAGGAACAGTGTTGGTGATGGAGAAAGGAATGAAGGGATGAAGGAGCAGTGTTGGTGATGGAGAAAGGAATGAAGGGATGAAGCACAGTGTTGGTGATGGAGAAAGGAATGAAAGGATGAAGTACAGTGTTGGTGATGATAGAGGAGTGAAGGGATGAAGGGACAGTGTTGGTGATGGAGAAAGGAATGAAGGGATGAAGGAACAGTGTTGGTGATGGAGAAAGGAATGAAGGTATGAAGTACAGTGTTGGTGATGGAGAAAGGAATGAAGGGATGAAGTACAGTGTTGGTGATGGATAGAGGAGTGAAGGGATGAAGGGACAGTGTTGGTGATGGATGAAGGGATGAAGGAACAGTGTTGGTGATGGATAGAGGAGTGAAGGGATGAAGGAACAGTGTTGGTGATGGATAGAGGAGTGAAGGGATGAAGGAACAGTGTTGGTGATGATAGAGGAATGAAGGGATGAAGGAACAGTGTTGGTGATGGATGAAGGGATGAAGGAACAGTGTTGGTGATGGATAGAGGAGTGAAGGGATGAAGGAACCGTGTTGGTGATGGAGAAAGGAATGAAGGGATGAAGTACAGTGTTGGTGATGGATAGAGGAGTGAAGGGATGAAGGAACAGTGTTGGTGATGGATAGAGGAGTGAAGGGATGAAGGAACAGTGTTGGTGATGGATAGAGGAGTGAAGGGATGAAGGAACCGTGTTGGTGATGGATAGAGGAGTGAAGGGATGAAGGAACCGTGTTGGTGATGGATAGAGGAGTGAAGGGATGAAGGAACCGTGTTGGTGATGGATAGAGGAGTGAAGGGATGAAGGAACCGTGTTGGTGATGGATAGAGGAGTGAAGGGATGAAGGAACAGTGTTGGTGATGGATGAAGGGATGAAGGAACAGTGTTGGTGATGGATAGAGGAGTGAAGGGATGAAGGGACAGTGTTGGTGATGGATGAAGGGATGAAGGGACAGTGTTGGTGATGGATAGAGGAGTGAAGGGATGAAGGGACAGTGTTGGTGATGGAGAAGGGAATGAAGGGATAAAGGAACAGTGTTGGTGATGGATGAATGAATGAAGGGATGAAGGAACCGTGTTGGTGATGGAGAAAGGAATGAAAGGATGAAGGAACCGTGTTGGTGATGGATGAATGAATGAAGGGATGAAGGAACAGTGTTGGTGATGGAGAAAG
>JAMWET010006091.1:0-87500 GCA_024036415.1 Prochilodus magdalenae
ATTTGGCTGGGGGAGTGAATACTTATGGCAATACAGACCAATCTGGACTCGATGTTCTCTCATGAGAACCTTCTGGCCGTGATCTCCAATATGAGACCAGTTGTTTTTGAGGTTTGTAAAAGCATACCTGGCAACCCCTGGTTCCCCTCACCTTCTTCCTTTGGGGTGGGAGTGGGGGTCCAGTGGATGGCCCAGGGGCTTGCTTATCCACCCCCGGCAGGACACGTACTAGAGTCTGAGGACCCCTGTAATAACCATGGTCATTTTTTCAGTGCAGTGTTGGGAGTTTCCCTGGCCTAGCCTTGTGCACACCGATGAGCTTCGTTCCCAGCTTATGGACTCGGAAATGACTTCCCAACGCGGCTTCCCTTAATTATCACTTTAAAACATTCCCTAATTGGAACCTTAACGCCGCCGCCGTTATCACTTACAGATATGCCTTTTGTGGGGGGACGAGGAAGCGCTCAGCCAGCGTAAGTAGTCTCTCTTGACTCCTGCCCGGCACTTACCGGCTAGTGTGCTCGAGGGCGTCTGATTAGACGGCGAGGCAGAGCGTGCTGGGCATTAATGGAACTGTCCTCAAGACCAGCCATCACATGGTACACGGTGATGCCAACCAGCTTTGAAGGACCCTATAAATAGCCTGAGCAAAGTAGCCCTCCGAGAGTGGGCTTAGCTTTACCTGGGTGGGCTTACCGAGCCAACAACTGATTATTTACCGGGATAGTTAAAACCGATATTGGCCTACGTATAAGGGCTGCTAGCGTGCTTAGCATTACCGTGATGCTCTACCAATTCAAAGCAGGCTCTGAAGTGGGTGACTCAGGAAGGGACGCCGCATCTCTGGAAGACACACCTGATTCACCTGAGCGAGCCAGGCTGGAAGGCCTCCTGAACACCACACTCCACCCATGGCATAATCTCCCCTCCCCACCGAACTGGGCGCTCTGCATTCCAGTAGGGGGCGCTTCCCTGGATTCATCCACCAAACCCAGGTTCCTCCATCAGACCTCCAGATAGTGAAGCGTGAACCATCGCTCCAGAGAACCCGGTTCCACTGCTCCAGAGTCCAGTGGTGGAGCTCTACACCACTGCCCATAGTGACGATTAGCATTGTTGTGATGTTAGCTGTTCGCAGTGCTAGTTAGCACTAGGAATCCAGAGCAGGCTGCGATGCTCCGACTCCGTACGCTGTAATTATGTTCTCTCCCGCCGTATCTCTGGGAGACACACCTGATTCCGCGGAGCGAGCCAGGCTTTCCTCCTGGAAGGCCGGTGCTACGTTGTAATTGGCACTGTGAGCTACAGGACCGGAGCGTTTCTCCTCGGCGCGAGACGACATGTCACGGCAACAAGAGCCAGGCGATCAGTGCCTTAATTACTGCAGCTCGCGCCGAGGTGACGCGCCTCCGCTAGCAGGGAGCATTGTGGGGAACCCTGACGCGGTTATCTCCTCTCGGTTCACAGTGGAGAAGGCTGAAGCAGCCTGCGGATCACCGAGCTGCTGTGGTACACAGGCGCAGGTCGGAGATGGGAGCGTATGTGTATATGTGTATGTTTATTAAAGTGGTTTATTAATAACTGATATAAACAGTCCCCTGAGGAGGACACTCCAGGTAAAGTCTGGAGGAGACGGGGGCCAAACGAGAGTAATTAACTTACTCAGTGAGGTATGATAAAAATACATCGTTATTAATACACTGGAATTCCATATTCATACCGGCTACACGTGAAGACTGTCACCTGGAGGGTTCATCACCGCTCATAAAATACCAACTGCACTCCAGATCATTTATTAGAACCTCATTCTGGATATTAATTTCATTAGAACTTCATTCCAGATACAAATTTTATTAGAACTTCATTCTAGATATTAATTTATTAGAACTTCATTCTGGATATTAATTTTATTAGAACTTCATTCTGGATATTAACTTTATTAGAACTTTATTCTGGACATTTTTTGTATTAGAACTTCATTCTAGATATTAATTTTATAAGAAATTCATTCTAGATACAAATTTCATTAGAACTTTATTCTAGATATTATTTTATTAGAACTTCATTCTGGATACAAATTTAATTAGAACTTCATTCTGGATTCAAATTTCATTAGAACTTCATTCTAGATACAAATTTCATTAGAACTTCTTTCTGGATATTAATTTCTTTAGAACTTCATTCTAGATACAAATTTCATTAGAACTTCATTCTGGATACAAATTTCATTAGAACTTCATTCTAGATATTATTTTATTAGAACTTCATTCTGGATACAAATTTCATTAGAACTTCATTCTAGATACAAATTTCATTAGAACTTCTTTCTGGATATTAATTTTATTAGAACTTCATTCTTGATACAAATTTCATTTGAACTTCATTCTGGATACAAATTTCATTAGAACTTAATTCTGGATGTTAATTTTATTAGAACTTCATTCTGGATACAAATTTCATTAGAACTTTATTCTAGATATTATTTCATTAGAACTTCATTCTAGATACAAATTTCATTAGAACCTTATTCTAGATACAAATTTCATTAGAACTTCATTCTGGATATTAATTTTATTAGAACTTCATTCTAGACATTACTTTATTAAAACTTCATTCTAGATACAAATTTCATTAGAACTTCATTCTAGATATATTTTTTAGAAATTTATTCTAGATATTACTTTATTAAAACTTTATTCTAGATATTTTTTTATTAGAACTTCATTCTAGATATTTTTCATTAGAACTTCATTCTAGATACAAATTTCATTAGATACAAATTTCATGCCTTTATTCTGGGTAATTTTATTTCAGATACAAATTTCATTAGAACTGGATTCTAATTTTTATTTTTAAAATAAAATAAACATGGCTGTAATATTTAAACACGTGTGTGTGCAGTTTTATATATATATGCCATGCTTTATTTCTAGATTTCTAAATGTAGATGTATATAAGTGAAAACCTTATGTGCCATATAAATTGTAATATATGTGGCGTAACCTCCATATAAAACATATCTGATGTACGTCATTAGAGTTTCTGAGTGAATCCTGTTCAGTGCTGAACGTTCACTGTCTGTAACTGACTGAACACATTTTCCTCCTGAACAGGGTCTTTAATTCAGGTGGGGGGCTTTTTAAATCCAGCTCCAAAGAAGCTGGCCCCTCGGCATGCACGGAGAGTTACCAGCCAATCCGTTCCCGGGAACGTTCTCTCTGGGTTTGTCTGTTAGTTGGGTTCAGAGGTTCTGCTAGCTTCCCCGCAGTACACAAAGCTTTGGCAGAAGCACCGAAATGACGGCGTGTGAATAGCAGGGACTCGCCGTGTCAACTCCCGGCTTGAGAAGCTTTTTGAGAAAAGGCCCCATCAGCAGTCGGCGTGCGTCCCGCCAAGCGGAAATGTAAATCAAGTTCGGTGAGTACAAACAAGCGAAGCGGAGTGCTCCATTGAAACCCTTCTTATGAACTACAGAGTGGCGTGCGGAGGGAGCGAGCGAGCGCGCTCGGGCACGGGCGCTACTTGGACTCCAAAGCGGGAAAATGTCATTCTCGAGTTTCTCGCTGTCTTGCCAAGAGCCTGAAGGCCGCTTGGGCAATAACTGAGTGATAACTGCGCGTATTTGAAAGAGTTGGGGTGATTAATTATACCGGGGACGCTAACAATTGACCCACTGTGTGAGAATAAAAGGGAATGTGTCAGTAGCATACAATCCCGACGGATTTCCACTGACCTACACTCTGCCGAGAATTCCAAGCCCTCCAACATTTTTCCTTTCTTTTGTTTTACGGCCGTCTTGACTGATTTCATGCCAGTGCCGCATCCTTTGGCTTCCTACTGTTGCTAATTTAGTGAAATAGCTAAGTTAGCAATGTTAGCATGCGCTAAGCCTGCTTTGAATGTGGGATACATTGTGAGGATAAAGATAAACCTTGAAAATCAAGACGTCGGAACTCTCGGAGTTCACCGGTTAATATCCCGAGTAACCGCCGTGTTCAGCACGGGCGGCAGCGAGACGGGCTGGGAGTGACTCAGTAAGGTCCAGGTAGGTTGCCAAAGGTATTTGGTACCATGCTGGCTGCAGCACATCCCACAATTACTCAAGAGAGTAGTATGGAGGAGCATCCATAGAACCAACATGACGATCTAGGTGGTCCCACAGATGCTCAGTTGGGGTTAAGCCTGGGGTATCAGGGGGCCAGGGTGGTCCTTGGAAGTCTTGGACATGCTCTTCCAACCACTTCTAGCCATGTTGCATGGTGCACTGTCTTGCCCATCCACCCCAGGGAAGGCGTGTGTATGGGTGGACGTGATCTGCAAGGATGGCTTTATTCCCGATATGTACAACCTGTGGCGCACCAAGTCAGCTCAGAACAGGTGACTTGAAGTGGTCATAATAATGTGACTCACGCATATACCTGCTAAGCTAATAAGCTGGCCACCTTGGAAGCTAGAAGGCTAGGTGAATTGGTGCTTGTGTGTCCAGTGGTTGGCAGAAATGGGCACTTGGGATGCATGGGACGGATGACTGTATTTCTACATAGACCGGGTTTTGTGGGTCGCTGGTTTCTGGGGGTGACCCGTATGTTCCCACCGTCCCGTTCCCAGGGTCCGTTTTTTGCCCATTCAAAAATCTGGACTCCATGTCCCCCCGGCCATGTGTTCCCTCTGTGTTATTTTGCAAGTAGCCCTAGGTTCTCAGTGTTCTGTGTTCCTTGGGCCCTGTTTTCCCACATGTGAACTTGCGGCCCATGTTTCAGCTCCCAAACAGATTTGCAATACAGCCTGCTTTTCCGTTTCACTGAACAACGCAAGAATCTACTATGCTCAGTGATGTGAATTCACAGTCTTAACCTCACCACAAGGCACGGAATGTTGAGCAAGTCCTCCATTTCAGTAGTACTTTCATTATCATCCCTTCGTCAGGTCGCCCTTGCCGTTTCCTCCTGGGAAACTCCAACACCTTAAGGTCCATTCCATTCCTGTTTCAGTCATTCCCTTGGAGCATAAAGTGATCCAGTCAATATGAATACAAACTTCCAGAGCAGCACAAATATGACCTTCATCCATTACTTCATATTCCGAAAGCCAGGACATTCAATTTACCAACTTCCAAAAATAGAACATACGGCCTTTGGAACATAGGGACCTAGGAAAAAAGGATCCTGGAATTGGGTGCCCTGGGGAAAATAGGTCCCTTGGAACACAGGGCCCTGAAGGATATGCCCTTTGGAACATAGGGACCTGGGAACAGAAAGTCCTGGGAAAAATGGAACCCTCAAAACATAGAACCCTAGAAAAAAAAGAACCCTGGAAACCTAGAACCCTAGAAAAATGTACCCAGGAAACAGGGCTCTGGGAAAATAGGTTCCTTGGACACAGGACCCTGAAGGATAGGCCTTTTGGAGCATAGGGACCTGGAAACAGAAAGTCCTGGGAAAAATGGAACCCTCAAAACATAGAACCCTAGAAAAATAGAACCCTGGAAACCTAGAACCCTAGAAAAATGGGACCCTGGAAACAGGGCTTTGGGAAAATAGGTCCCTTGGAACACAGGATCCTGAAGGGTAGGCCCTTTGGAACATAGGGACCTGGGAACAGAAAGTCCTGAGATAAATGGAACCCTGGAAACATAAAACCCTAGAAAAATAGAACCCTGGAAACCTAGAACCCTAGAAAAATAGAACCCTGGAAACCTAGAACCCTAGAAAAATGGGACCCTGGAAATAGGGCTCTGGGAAAATAGGTCCCTTGGAACACAGGACCCTGAGGGATAGGCCCTTGGGAACATAGAGACCTGGGAACAGAAAGTCCTGGGGAAAATGGAACCCTGGAAACATAGAAACCTGGAAACCTAGAACCCTAGAAAAATGGGATCCTGGAAACAGGGCTTTGGGAAAATAGGTCCCTTGGAATACAGGACCCTGAAGGATAAGTCCTTTGGAACAAAGGGACCTGGGAATGGAAAGTCCTGGGAAAATGGAAGCCTGGAAACTTAGAACCCTAGAAAAACAAAACCCTGAAAGCCTAGAACCCTAGAAAAATGGGACCCTGGAAACAGGGTTTTGGGAAAATAGGTCCCTTGGAACACAGGACCCTGAAGCATAGGCCCTTTGGAACATAGGGACCTGGGAACAGAAAGTCCTGGGAAAAAATGGAACCCTGAAAACACAAAACCCTAGAAAAACAGAACCCTGGAAACCTAGAACCCTAGAAAAATGGGACCCTGGAAATAAGGCTCTGGGAAAATAGTTCCTTGGAAACATAAGGCCCTGTCAAAACGAGACCCTGAGAACATAGGGTCTAGGAAGATGGGACCACGGAACTGTAGGACCCTTTGAATGCTGGGTCATGTGGTGGGGGATGAGGGAGGACTCTGGGAACACTGGGCCCAGGATAAATAGGTCCATGAGAACAGGGTTTTGGTGAAATTGGCTGCTGGGAAAATGGGAGCTGTAGGACTCTGGAATCACAGGGCCTGAGGAAAATGGGATCCTGGGAACCTTTGATGATCAGAGCTTGTCTCGGTATGGGTAGCTGATCCACTAGCTTAGCCAGGCTGAGGTTGGACACGCTGACTGAGTAGCTCGGTTAGGTTGGCTCCCCGGGTCGGTCATCCTGGTGATGCTGAGCCATTGCAAACAGACCCTCCACTGGCCAAACTCCACCAGGCCGTAGCTTTCCGGATAGTATTCCGATCAAAATGAGCTCCATTGTGGGATCGCGTGACTCGAGGATACCTTGTGGGATACCAGCTCCGTATAGAGGATTGATCTCAGCCTCTGACACACAGTCGGACACGCCAGGACAGAGCGGCGCAGGCGGAGAGGAATGAAGCGCAGCCATGCTGAATATTAATTTATAAAGAACTGAGATGTTCTCGGTAAAGACTCTTGACGTCTTGTCCCAGCGCTTATCCAGCGGGAGGGGTCGGAGGCTACCGGCTCTGACAATTGCATTTTCTTATTGTCACAACAGTTTTAGGCCTCCTGCCTCACCGCGGCCTCCCACCAGTTAGCGGGATCGGCCCAGGTCCTGTTCGGCTCCGGCAAAGCCAATTCAGGCACTGAGTGTTCATCTCCGGGATCCGTTCTCCTGACAGAATCACTTTCCTCCCTCCTGTCTCTTTCTCCTCCTTGTCCGTCTTCCTTATTTCCTATAGGCTGAGGAGGGATTCCCGGCGTGCCCGCCGCTCTCTCATTGCCTCACTTTCCTCGCCGTCATCGAGGCTGCCAACGGAAAAGGTCAATGACAAGGTAACAAATTCCTCTCATTATCTCGGACACAACAGGCATTACCAACACGATGACTGATTCGGCCGTCAAGTGCTTGATATTTCCCAAAATGAATCCTTGATATTTCCCCCTGCCGTTCCACAGCACTGGCACCAGCGCTGCCTTCCATTGTCCTTGATCGTATTCTGCTCACCCCAGACCCAGTAACCACAGCTTCCCCATTCGGAAAGAACGTGGATGGATTTCCTAATCTCCAAAATATCTCCAAAAAGATTCCCATGGACCCCAAAACAGGCCTGTGATAAAGCTAGCGCAGGCTGCCCGTGTTCCATCTTCCTAAAGACCAGTGAAACGGCCCTGTGAGGCGCCATCACCGCCTTCTCTGGCAGAGTCCGCGGGTCCCGGCCGCCCCAGCAGGCGCCCCACTGACTCATTTAGCGGTTGTGACTCCTCGTTCGCCCAATTAGGCTACGTGGCGCTCTCTCGTAGGGCCCGGCGCTCACGACACCGCTAATGAAGGAGCTTTGTCATCACGGCCGTATGTTCTGTTATCTGCACAACAAGACGGATCCAGCGGAGGCTCGTTTTTCCCGCGGCCTCCTTTGATGCCTTTCATTCTTATTTCAGAGATATCACTTTTTCAGAGTCGTTTTTTTTAATTAAGAGACTCCAGGACTTTTGAATGAGCGTCGCTGCCTCGGGTTCCTAAACTAAGGCCGGGCTCCTTTTCCAGACAGGGCTCGTCTGCGGTGTGAATTCCGGTTTCCTTATCACTGGACTTCATTTCCTATCCCAGAGGTCCACTTATGACATCCACGGAAGTTTATGGATTCATTTTTACATGACAGTTTTCCAACCTCTAGGAATTACACCTTCTGTTTCTGTTGCTGTACATTAAGGCAGGATATACACCCATCATCGAAAGAACAGCTGCACCCAGACGGAGGTGTGGTAGTGCAGGTGTGTTGGGAAGGAAGATAAAGGTTGCCAGGATCAATAACTGATGATAAATTTAGACTGATATGATCAATATTTATTGAGCTACACATACAGAAGTCTGTCTCTCAGTATGGTGGGTCCACAGTGTTTGCTAACCCAACACGCCAGACGTCTCGGTATGGAGCTGTAGAGGTTCCTGATGGAGTCCTGTGATAATCCATCCCATGCAGCTTGAACATCCTCACAATGTTCCTGCAGATGGTGCGGTAGGGGTGGAGGTGGAGGGACACCAGGCCTTCTGGACTGTTAATCTTGGTGCTGACCACGGTGCTTCCAAACATCTGTCCCAGCCCTGCCATCCCCAACACTTGACCATGTCTCCCACACTACACCCTCACCTCCACACAGTAAAAACCTCAACCCACCAACAATAGCAACCAACCTACCAACGTACCACCCCAACCAACTGCCACCACTGACCCATCTCACCCTCCAACTCACCCATCAAGCCACCCCACACCTGCAAATCACCCAACACCTCCACCCAAAGCCACACCCTCCTTAAACAGCCCCACAAAAAAGCCCGTCCCCTTTTCAGTTGATGACAGAAGTTGGATCTACGACTTTACACTGGTAACAATCTGGATGGTCCTTTTCTTCTTTGTCCCAGAAACGCGACGTCCATTATTCCCAACCACAGCATGTTTCCACTGACCGTCAGTCCATTACAGTCATGCGTTCCAGAGAGGTCAGTAGGGTCTGTTTACAGACTGCTCAGTGCTGAGGGTTTTCCAAAGTATTCCAGAGTCCATATTCACCACAGAAGCACCCGTTTTCAATGCAGCGTTTTTTACGGAATTGAAGGTCATCCGGTACTGGTAAGGAATGTCAATGGTGGAATTCCTAAGCTTCCTGCATGGGTTCATTCCACAAACTTCCCATTTCCCACCTGTTTGGAATGCGTTTGGAATTAGGATGTGTTCTATGGATGAAGGTTTTACTCCTTATGACCTCAGTGGTAAGCCTAAACTGCTCCAGGTTAGGGAATCAGATGCACGTAAATCAGCTCTGGGTTTCATGCCTGGACTCCGGAGTAGAACCAGTCCCTCGCCTGTTGGGACCGCACAGGCAGTGGCAGACCTTCTCGAGCTGTGCATGTCTGTCTCAGAGACCACAGCTGCTGAAACAGGCCGCTAATCACAGCTTCTCCCGCCCACAGGCCTGAAAGCCCATGAGACACCGAGGACCGATCCTCTGTTTCACACCCAAACACTCCGCACGGGGGAGGACGCTGGGGAACACGAAGAACAAAACAGATGATTAAGCGACGCCTGACTCGCTCTGACACCCGTCACGCGTTAGTCAGCAGCGATAGAGGCAAGATGGAGAGACTTAGCAGAGACAGGACTGGAGAAGACTTCACTGAGGTCAAGGCCTTGGAGCTGCGGGGGAACTGCTCGTCTAGAGTGGTGCTCAAAAGTTTACAAACCCCTTTAGAAGGGACCTGAGCCTGTAGGATCAGCAGGTGAAGGTGAAGTCAGGTGTTCTCAGTCAGTGGGATGATGGTCAGGTGTGCGTGAACTGTAGGAACCTCCATAGTTCCACACCTGGTTTAAGGAAACACCTGTGAGCTTAACGAGGGTTTGGACTATGTAGGTTACTGATGTAGTTACCTCCATAGTTCCACACCTGGTTTAAGGAGACACCTGTGTTGCTTAACGAGGGTTTGGACTATGTAGGTTACTGATGTAGTTACCTCCATAGTTCCACACCTGGTTTAAGGAGACACCTGTGTTGCTTAACGAGGGTTCAGACGATGTAGGTTACCAATGTAGGTACCTCCATAGTTCCACACCTGGGTTTAGGAAACACCTGTGACGCTTAACGAGGGTTCGGACTATGTAGGTTACTGATGTAGGTACCTCCATAGTTCCACACCTGGGTTTAGGAAACACCTGTGTTGCTTAACGAGGGTTCAGACTGTGTAGGTTACCGATGTAGTTACCTCTATAGTTCCAAACCTGGTTTAAGGAAACACCTGTGTGGCTTTACGAGGGTTCGGGCGATGTAGGTTACTGATGTAGTTACCTCCATAGTTACAAACCTGGTTTAAGGAAACACCTGTGACGCTTAACGAGGGTTCGGACTGTGTAGGTTACCAGTGTAGTTACCTCCATAGATCCACACCTGTTTTTTGGAAACTCCTGTGTCGCTTAACGAGGGTTCGGACGATATAGGTTACCAACGTAGTTACCTCCATTGTTCCAAACCTGGTTTAAGGAAACACCTGTGTGGCTTTACGAGGGTTCGGGCGATGTAGGTTACCGATGTAGTTACCTCTATAGTTCCACACCTGGGTTTAGGAAACACCTGTGTCCCTTAACGAGGGTTCGGATGATGTAGGTTACTGACATAGTTACCTCCATAGTTCCACACCTGGTTTAAGGAAACACCTATGTTGCTTAACAAGGGTTCGGACTGTGTAGGTTACCGATGTAGTTACCTCTATAGTTCCAAACCTGCTTTTAGGAAACACCTGTGTCGCTTAACGAGGGTTCAGACTGTGTAGGTTACCGATGTAGTTACCTCCATAGTTCCACACCTGGGTTTAGGAAACACCTGTGTCGCTTAACGAGGGTTCGGATGATGTAGGTTACCAATGTAGTTACCTCCATAGTTCCACACCTGGTTTTTGGAAACACCTGTGTCGCTTAACGAGGGTTCAGACTGTGTAGGTTACCGATGTAGTTACCTCCATAGTTCCACACCTGGTTTTAGGAAACACCTGTGTCGCTTAACGAGGGTTCGGATGATGCAGGTTACCACTGTAGTTACCTCTATAGTTCCACACCTGGGTTTAGGAAACACCTGTGTTGCTTAATGAGGGTTCGGACCATGTAGGTTACTGATCCAGTTACCTCCATAGTTCCACACCTGGTTTAGGAAACACCTGTGTTGCTTAACGAGGGTTCGGACCATGTAGGTTACTGATCTAGTTACCTGTTCACAGCTGTATCTTTCCGACTGTGTAAGTGGTTTCGGGAAACACCCCCTGGATCAACATTGCCGTCACTCGCCGGCGCCCTCTACACCGTTTGTTGTCACTCTCAGTAAATAGAACTTCCAGTGCCGTTCCTATGCGGCGTATCTCCATTACCGCGGTTTCCCCTTTCTTTCATCATTCGTATGTTTGTGAAATTGCATCTTGTGGGTATGCGTCCCCCGAACCCTCTTTAGATTAAGACCCCGCCTGCGGGCAAGGTCCAGATGGATTCTGATTGGGCTGAGGGATTATCTGTATAAATCCTTTAATGGATTCCTGCAGGAAATAAAAGAACATCACTAAATCAGAGATATCAGGCTGAAGACGCCAGCCTTTCATATTACAGCAGATTAGACGAGCTGGTCGGCTCCAGGCGGCCCGGGCGGACACTGAACCAGTTCTCCAGCAGAACCGGTTCTCTAATGTAAATGGAGATTATATCCACAAACATCACAGAGTTTGGTTACGGAGCCTGTTCACTGTTTCACAGCCACAATAGAAAGGACAACAAACGGCATATGGGAATCTCATTACCATGAATTTACAGCTAGGTAACAATACAGAACAGCTGGACCACAATGTGGAGAGAAGATGGGCTTCAAGGTCTCGGATCGCCAGCTGGGGAATTCCATATTGGGTTCCCTTAATTTGGAATAATTACAAGGATAAGGTCATTCCGACTGGTGGATGCTCGGTTATACATACAGAGCTGTACACAGTGGTGGTGAAGGTAACCAGACGTCCCCTCTAAAAGCTCCCTCACAGGAAGTTCCTACATGAGGTGTACTGATGGTCAGGACAGGAACCTACATGGTCAGAACGTTAACCTATATGGTGAGAACATGAACCTACATGGTCAGGACATGAACCTATATGGTCAGGACATGGACCTACATGGTCAGGACATGAACCTACATGGTCAGGACATGAACCTATATGGTCAGGACATGGACCTACATGGTCAGGACATGAACCTACATGGTCAGGACATGGACCTACATGGTCAGGACAAGAACCTACATGATCAGGACATTAACCTACATGGTGAGAACCTGAACCTACATGGTCAGGACATGAACCTACATGGTGAGAACCTGAACCTACATGGTCAGGACATGGACCTACATGGTCAGGACATGAACCTACATGGTCAGGACAAGAACCTACATGGTCAGGACAAGAACCTACATGGTCAGGACATGGACCTACATGGTCAGGACATGGACCTACATGGTCAGGACAAGAACCTACATGGTGAGAACCTGAACCTACATGGTGAGGACATGGACCTACATGGTCAGGACATGGACCTACATGGTCAGGACAAGAACCTACATGGTGAGAACCTGAACCTACATGGTGAGGACATGAACCTACATGGTCAGGACAAGAACCTACATGGTGAGAACCTGAACCTACATGGTGAGGACAAGAACCTACATGGTCAGGACATGGACCTACATGGTCAGGACATGGAACCTACATGGTCAGGACAAGAACCTACATGGTCAGGACATGGACCTACATGGTCAGGACATGGACCTACATGGTGAGAACCTGAACCTACATGGTGGGGACAAGAACCTACATGGTCAAGACAAGAACCTACATGGTGAGAACCTGAACCTACATGGTGAGGACAAGAACCTACATGGTGAGAACCTGAACCTACATGGTGAGGACAAGAACCTACATGGTCAGGACAAGAACCTACATGGTCAGGACAAGAACCTACATGGTCAGGACATGAACCTACATCGTCAGGACATGAACCTACATGGTGAGGACAAGAACCTACATGGTGAGAACCTGAACCTACATGGTGAGGACAAGAACCTACATGGTCAGGACATGGACGTACATGGTCAGGACAAGAACCTACATGGTCAGGACATGAACCTACGTGGTCAGGACATGAACCTACATGGTCAGCATATGAACCTACATGGTGAGAACCTGAACCTACATGGTGAGGACAAGAACCTACATGGTCAGGACATGGACGTACATGGTCAGGACAAGAACCTACATGGTCAGGACATGAACCTACATGGTCAGGACATGGACCTACATGGTTAGGACAAGAACCTACATGGTCAGGACATGGACCTACACGGTCAGAACAGGAACCTACACGGTCAGAACAGGAACCTACATGGTCAGAACCTTAACCTACATGGTCAGAACCTTAACCTACATGGTCAGGACATTAGCGTGTCTGGTGAGGACATAAACCTACATGTTGAGAACCTGAATCTACATGGTCAGGACATGAACCTACATGGTCAGGACATTAGCCTGCTTGGTGAGGACATTAGCCTGCTTGGTGAGGACATTAGCCTGCTTGGTGAGGACATGGACAGGTGGGACGTATAACGGTGAGAAAGGAGCACAGTGCGGAATGGTGTTGCTGCATGTGATGGAACATCAGTCCAGGTGAAGGTCCTCTGTCCTGAACACGGGGGACTGAGTGTGAATGGGAAGGCAGGTCTGAGAGTTTGCCTTCCCCTCTGTAGGTGAAACAGGTGCTGTAGGAAGCGTGCTGTGAGGACACACAGGAGAGGATAATCCCTTTCTTCTGAAGAATGGTGCACAGAGTCAGGGTTAGCCGAGAGGCTTGTTGGAGCTTAAAGCTTGGAAAGCATTCGTTTCGGAGTCTGGAGGAGGGGGTGGTGTTTCTGTCGGAGACTGTGAGCCGCATTATATGCTGATATGTAAACGAACACTTCGGTTATGCTGAAAGAGGGATATCAGGATAGTGGTGATGGGAACCAGGGTTCTCCATGTCTAGAACACACCTATAGACACTGTATTGACTATCTAGAACGATAACTTGATGATCTAGGCCTGGCATCGAGGGCTAAATGAGGTGGAAGACCAGCTAACCCAGCGAACGCCAGCTCAGTTAGGGGCACCACCTCCCAGAGGCTGGTCTTCGTTAGCGTGTGGTCAGTCTTGGTGGTTTGAAACGGCGCCCTTCGAGAGGACCATGGGGTGCCGCTGCCCGGCACAGCGTGGTAGTTCCTCTACTCAAACACACCCGCCAAACCTGGCAGTGCCCAGCTGAGTTAGATCAGACCAGGTAAACTACCAGACTACCAGCCCTGACACAACTTTGGGCCGGACTTTGAGTGACACCATACGTCAGCGTTCCGGAAACCGGCACGACAGGAACGAGGCAACTTTACACCAGAGATCCAGAGGAGCAGGGAGCGCCGCTCCCCTGGGCGCCGTCACCTCTTGGAGTTAATTGCCCGCCGCTCTTTGCTAAGGCTCCTCCGCAGAGTGTAATTAGAGGGAGCCGTCGATAACGCCCCTCCACCGAGGGCACGCCAACAGTTCCCATAATGCGCCTATGGATTTATGACTGTGTCACAAGCACCACAATTTGTCGCGCCGTCACAACAGCCCAAGGGTGGCACTCGGCCGATTCATCAATACCTCCCAGATAAACAGAGAGGCGAGGGTAACCGTGGGCTGGAGCGCTGTTTTCCTGAAGGACCGGGTGGGCTCCCCTGGTTCACCCCCGTTACCGCTAATGTCCATCAGCCAGCACTGGCTGGAGCCCCCCTGCTTCAGCTCTGGAGCTTCAAGGCCGAACCAGCGGAGGGGTTCCTGTATACCCCAGCACAGGACAGTACGGCTCGCCACCGGCAATACAGGGGCCAGGGAGTGGAGGTTCAGGGTGGTGTTTCTGATAAAGTGGCCAGTGAGTGGAGGTACAGGGTGGTGTTTCTGATGAAGTGGCCAGTGAGTGGAGGTTCAGGGTGGTGTTTCTGATAAAGTGGTCAGTGAGTGGAGGTTCAGGGTGGTGTTTCTGATAAAGTGGCCAGTGAGTGGAGGTTCAGGGTGGTGTTTCTGATAAAGTGGTCAGGGAGTGGTTCAGGGTGGTGGAGGTAGAGTGGAGGTTCAGGGTGGTGTTTCTGATAAAGGGGCCAGGGAGTGGAGGTACAGGGTGGTGTTTCTGATAAAGTGGCCAGTGAGTGGAGGTAGACGGTGTTTCTGATAAAGTGGCCAGTGAGTGGAGGTTCAGGGTGGTGTTTCTGATAAAGTGGCCAGTGAGTGGAGGTTCAGGGTGGTGTTTCTGATAAAGTGGGCAGTGAGTGGAGGTAGACGGTGTTTCTGATAAATTGGCCAGTGAGTGGAGGTTCAGGGTGGTGTTTCTGATAAAGTGGTCAGGGAGTGGAGGTAGACGGTGTTTCTGATAAAGTGGCCAGTGAGTGGAGGTTCAGGGTGGTGTTTCTGATAAAGTGGCCAGTGAGTGGAGGTAGAAGGTGGGTGTTTCTGATAAAGTGGCCAGTGAGTGGAGGTTCAGGGTGGTGTTTCTGATAAAGTGGCCAGTGAGTGGAGGTTCAGGGTGGTGTTTCTGATAAAAAGTGGGGTTCAGGGTGGTGTTTCTGTGGAGGTTCAGGGTGGTGTGTTTTCTGATAAAGTGGGCACAGATAAAGTGGCCAGTGAGTGGAGGTTCAGGGTGGTGTTTCTGATAAAGTGGCCAGTGAGTGGAGGTTCAGGGTGGTGTTTCTGATAAAGTGGCCAGTGAGTGGAGGTTCAGGGTGGTGTTTCTGATAAAGTGGCCAGTGAGTGGAGGTTCAGGGTGGTGTTTCTGATAAAGTGGCCAGTGGTGAGCAGGGTGGGTTTCTAGAAGTGGCCTGTGTGGAAGTTCTGATAAAGTGGCCAGTGAGTGGAGGTTCAGGGTGGTGTTTCTGATAAAGTGGCCAGTGAGTGGAGGTTCAGGGTGGTGTTTCTGATAAAGTGGGCAGTGAGTGGAGGTTCAGGGTGGTGTTTCTGATAAAATGGCCAGTGAGTGGAGGTTCAGGGTGGTGTTTCTGATGAAGTGGCCAGTCGGTGGAGGTTCAGGGTGGTGTATATGAAGCAGGTCAGGCGTAGGTTATGAATGGCGTGTCTTCCCTACAGGCTGTGAGCCAGCTCGTTATTCCTCCCTCCATAGTTACTGGACCCGAGTCCAGATCAGAGTCGGCTGAGTCAGAACCGCATCCATAGCTGAAGGTCAGGAAGCCACGGCGTCTGCTGCTGCCGCGTCTGAACGCGCTCCAGGACACGCTCCTCCAGGAACGCCACACACGGCTCCAAGGTCAGCGGGCACCGCGGCGCTGTGATGGGCGCGATGGCAGGCGGCGTTACTGACCCTGACACTGAGGGCAGCTCCGCATACATGAACACGCTCAGGGGGAACAGCTACACCCGGACCGCACCAACACACAGGACACGTGGTCAGCACCAAGATGGACGGTTTGGTGTACCTCCACCTCCACCCCTACCGCACCATCTGCAGGAACGGTGTGAGGATGTTCAAGCTGCATGGGATGGATTATCACAGGACTCCATTAGGAACCTCAGCTCCATACCGAGACGCCTGGCGTGTTGGGCTAGCGAGCACCTCCGTCTGGGTGCAGCTGCTCTCCTGAGGGTGGGTGTATACCTGTATGTGTATGACGTGGTGGTGACAGGAAGTGCACCATGTCCCCCCGGTGGTCCGCCGGAGCCGTGTGGACGCCGCTGTATGTTTAAATCCAATTGCACTCGCACATATAAACATGCTCTCCCTGCTAAGATCCCCCCGGTTCCCCCCGGTTCCCCCCGGTTCCCCTGGAGCCCACTCCAGCTGCCACCAGCCAATCCAAGAGCGAGCCAGGGTTGCCATGGATACGGCCTTCCGCAGGCTGAATCAGTTATGCAGTGTAATGCTGGCACACTGACAACACTGCAGCGAGCTGTTGCTTTACTCTCACACACACACGCCGCACACGACGCACACACCGCACACCACACACATGCACACACAAATACACACACACTGCACATACCTACACACACACAACACACACACACACACACACCGCACACGCCGTACACACCGCACACACTCACACCACACACACATACACACACACACACACGCATACCTACACACACACAATCTCACACACACACACACACTGCACACGCCGCACACACTCACACCACACACATGCACACACACACCACACACACACACACCACACATACATACACACGCACACACACACTGCACACACATGCACACACATACCTACAGACACACACACACACACACACACACACACACACACACACACCACACACTCACCACACACATGTACACACACATGCACATACCTACACACACACCACACACCCACACACACACACACACTGCACACACATACCTACAGACACACACTCACACACATATCTACAGACACACACACACACACCACACTCCTTTATGTGTCGTTTACTCATCCCTCCTTCCTCCCATAGACTCTTATTTATTTTCACCTCCATTCACTCCTCCACACCACACGCTCACCACACACATGTACACACACATGCACATACCTACACACACACACCACACACATACATACACACGCACACACATGCACACACACACACCACACTCACACACACCACACACGTGCGCTGTGAGGACCCCTCAGCTTGTTGCCGCTCCGGCACTCCGTGTGCAGCACACATAAAGAAGGAGCCACTGATCTAACAGCTGAGTACACAGATCAGCCCCGTCATATGAGGAGGAGACACGGATTCAGCAGCTCCCGCATTCCGGACAGTACAGTGACGAGCTCTGCCTGGAGATCGCGTCACGGGCACCGGCTAATCACACGAAGAGGTTCTAGATCCGCACCTCACTCTTAACCTCAGAGACCCTGAAGTCTAGAGCCGTACTGGATCATTCCGCTCACATCCCGAAACTGGAACAGTGCACTTCCTAAAGAGAGACTGCACAGCTTAAGCTCAATGCAAGCTGGTTGCTAGGGTGATGTTAGCTGGTTGCTAGGGTATACGTTTTGGTTTAGTAAGAGGCTGCTGGAATGTATTTACTGGGTTGAGAGGCTTTGTTGAAAATGAATGGGAGTCTATGGGAGGATGGAGGGATGAGTAAATGACAGAGAGGAGTGTGGGTCGGTGTGGCTGTGGATTAGAGTTGGGGATCTGTCCTGAGTGAGTACATTCAGTTTGGTGTCTGTAGGTTAAACAAGACAGTAGGGTTTGAATGGAGGTGTAAATGAATGGGAGTCTATGGGAGGAAGGAGGGATGACTAAATGACAGAGAGGAGTGTGGGTCTGTGTGGCTGTGGATTAGAGTTGGGGATCTGTCCTGAGTGAGTACATTCAGTTTGGTGTCTGTAGGTTAAACAAGACAGTAGGGTTTGAATGGAGGTGTAAATTAATGTGAGTCTATGGGAGGAACGAGGGATGAATAAATGTCACATAGAGGAGTGTGGCTTAGTATAACTGAGTTTGGGGATCTGTCCTGAGTGAGTGACTATGTGCAGTTTGGTGTCTGTAGGTTAAAGAATACAGTAGGGTTTTAGTGGAGGTGTCTATTAATGGGAGTCTATTGGAGGAAGGAGGGATGAATAAACGACACATAGAGGGGTGTGGGTCAGTATGGCTGTGGATTAGAGTTTGGGGGTCTGTCCTGAGTGACTATGTGCAGTTTGGTGTCTGTAGGTTAAAGGAGACAGTAGGGTTTGAATGGAGGAGTAAATGAATGAGAGTCTATGGGAGGAACGAGTGATGAATAAACGACCCATAGAGGAGTGTGGTTCTGTGTGGCTGTGGATTAGAGTTGAGGATCTGTCCTGAGTGAGTAAATATAGTTTAGTGTCTGTAGGTTAAAGGAAGTAATTTGCTATGGGCAAAACTAAATGGTCGTCTATTGGAGAAACGAGGGATGATAAAAGACAAGCAGGCTCTGGGTCCCATTCATTAACACCTCCATTCAAACCCTACAGTCTCCTGTAACATACAGACACCAAACTGCATGGTCTTACTCAGTGCAGACCCCCAAACTCAGCCATACTGACCCACACTCCTCTATGTGTCGTTTACTCATCCCTCGTTCCTCCCATAGACTCCCATTCATTTACACCTCCATTCAAACCCTACTGTCTCCTTTAACCTACAGACACCAAACCTCATGTACTCACTCAGGACAGACCCCCAAACTCAGCCATACTGACCCACACTCCTCTATGTGTCGTTTACTCATCCCTCCTTCCTCCCATAGACTCCCATTCATTAACACCTCCATTCAAACCCTACTGTCTCCTTTAACCTACAGACACCAAACTGTATGTCCTCACTCAGGACAGATCCCCAACTCTAATCCACAGACATACTGACCCACACTCCTCTATGTGTCATTTATTCATCCCTCCTTCCTCCCATAGACTCCCATTCATTTACACCTCCATTTAAACCCTACTGTCTCTTGTAACATACAGACACCAAACTGCATGGTCTCACTCAGGGCAGATCCCCAACTCTAATCCACACACAAACTGACCCACACTCCTTTATGTGTCGTTTACTCATCCCTCCTTCCTCCCATAGACTCCCATTCATTTTCACCTCCATTCAAACCCTACTGTCTTCTTTAACCTACAGACACCAAACCTCATGTCCTCACTCAGGACAGATCCCCAAATCTACTCCATGGACACACTCACCCACACTCCTCTATGTGTTGTTTACTCATCCCTCCTTCCTCCCATAGACTCCCATTCATCTTCAGCAACACATACACAACCAGCTAGCACCAAACCGTGCCTGTGTTAGCCGTGCTATCTGTAATGCTATGCCCAGGTTGATGTCATGTTGACATGCTGTTTTCTTCTTCGTCTGCTCACAAAAGTAAACACTGTCTTGTCCTTCCCACAGAATTCCGTGATCCGCACTCGGGGAATGATTCACATCTAAATGTACACCAGGCCATTAAGACCAATCAGAGTCCTCCTCGTCTCACCTTCACCTGTCATGTCCAGAGACGGCTGATTTATCCAGGACGGTTTCTAAAACACACAGGGCCCCGCGGGCCGGCCTCTGACTCATGTGTTATATGGAGGTCATAAGTTATTCAATAATGAAGTGGGAAAATCATGTCCTCCCCCATCCGGAAAGCAATTTATTCCAGCCGTGTGCGGCAGCAGGGGAGCCGGGCGCCTAACGAGAGGCAGAGAGCATGCGATCCATACGTCCCTATACAAGCAAATGTATTCCACCCACTCAGGCCTGTTAGGACAGCACCAGCGGGACCGCGGAAACCGGAGGAGCGGTGTTTCCACAGACCCTATACAAGAGCCAGGAATGCGTGATGAAGGAAAGCACTGACGCGCGGCAAAGCGCCGGGAGGCCTGTAGGGGGCGCCGCTTGGGGATGTTTGTTTATTTGATGTTTGGGCAGCAGCGGGTGACTGTGGCTCAGTGTGCTCAGTGTGCTCACACAGCTCCACAGAGGTGCGGTAGGGGTGGAGGTGGATTGATACCGGACCTCTTGGATGTGTGGCGCGTGACAAGCCGAACGGTGCTGGACACTTTCCAGGTACTCGATATAGCGTGTGGGGTCTTTGGGGTGCTTCTTGCTAGGACGTCTTGGTGTTTCAGTTGTCAGCGCTGATGGAGAGAGCTAGCTATGTAGCTAAGGTGGAGCTAAGGCTAGCTATATTAGCTTTAGCTGGACAGCACATACACCAGCCAACACCCGGAACAGGGTGATGTGGGTCCATAGCAACGAACACCCTATAAACCCCACAGGGTCTCACAGATGGTCACTTCGGTGGGAGCTAAGATTAGCTAGGGGCGCTAGCTATATCTAGCGAACATTAGCGCCCACTGCTACCGGTGTAGGACCGTAACGCACACACAGAGAAAGATCTGGAATGGTAACGGAGGGGTTTCCAGGGCTACTGGATGATGGATTCGGGAAATCTGTGAAGCTCATGTGCTGAAGGAGACGACCCACGGCCCGTGCCCTCCCGTCCAGCGCGCGATGTGAAACACGTCCCTTAGCATCAGTTTCCCTCTGACAGTTTCCAGAGGAGTGATCTCGGCTTCCTTCAGAGAGCCTGGCGCTCCGAGACGAGCGCAGCACCAAGGACAGCACCGAAGGGCTGAACGTGTCATCGAGGAACATCACAGCAGATCAGACTCCGCCAGATCCTCGGAATACTTCTGTGTCCCTTTCTCCGAACTCCCTTTAGTGGGATTTCACACAGCCCTCTTATAGCAAGCGCTGGCCACTTTATCAGAAACACCTACCTCATACTTCCACTAACTGGCCACTTTATCAGAAACACCCACCTTATAAATCCACTAACTGGCCACTTTATCAGAAACACCCACCGTGTGCTTCCACTAACTGGCCACTTTATCAGAAACACCCACCGTGTGCTTCCACTAACTGGCCACTTTATCAGAAACACCCACCTTATAAATCCACCAACTGGCCATTTTACTGGAAACACCCACCTTGTGCTTCCACTAACTGGCCACTTTATTAGAAACACATACTCTCTATTTCTACTGACTGGCCACTTTATTGGAAACACCCAACTTGTGCTTCCACTAACTGGCCACTTTATTGGAAACACCCACCTTGTGCTTCCACTGACTGGCCACTTTATTGGAAACACACACCTTGTGCTTCCACTAACTGGCCACTTTATTAGAAACACCCACCTCATACTTCCACTAACTGGCCACTTTATCAGAAACACCCACCTCATACTTCCACTAGCTGGCCACTTTATCAGAAACACCCACCTTCTACTTCCACACACTGGCCACTTTATCAGAAACACCCACCTTCTACTTCCACACACTGGCCACTTTATTAGAAACACCCACCTTATACTTCCACTAACTGGCCACTTTATTAGAAACACCCACCTTCTACTTCCACTCACTGGCCACTTTATTAGAAACACCCACCTTATACTTCCACTCACTGGCCACTTTATTAGAAACACCTGCCTTGTGCTTCCACTCACTGGCCACTTTATTAGAAACACCTGCCTTGTGCTTCCACTAACTGGCCACTTTATTAGAAGCACCCTCCTTATTCTGGCCACTTTACTGGAAACACCTACACTGGTACCTCCACCATCTGCTCCACTGCTGATGGTATTGTTTGGGTGGTGGGTCCCTGATGCTAATGTGTTGGAGGACTAGGTGCCGTGCCTCCACAGATGAGCTACAGTGATCAGTTAAAGTCAGCAGCTCAGAAGCGTGTGCGGTAATTAGGCTGGATCAGCGGTGTGCGGGTGTTCAGTCGCGGGAGGTTTGGGGAGCGCTCTGTTGTTTGTGTTAATTACTGATTATTAAACGGGCTCCTGGCAGCGGAGGACACCGTCTCCAGCAGGCTGAGCGCGCAGTCTGCACCAGGCAGGAGATAATCAGAGCGTCGCTTCAGCTGAGAACTGTAAACCAATCAGAGGCTGTGTTCCTGACTTGTTCACCAATCTGAGGCTGTGTTCCTGACTTGTTGACCAATCAGAGGCTGTGTTCCTGACTTGTTCACCAATCAGAGGCTGTGTTCCTGACTTGTTAACCAATCAGAGGCTGTGTTCCTGACTTGTTGGCCAATCAGAGGCTGTGTTCCTGACTTGTCACCCAATCAGAGGCTGTGTTCCTGACTTGTAGACCAATCAGCGGCTGTGTTCCTGACTTGTTGACCAATCAGAGGCTGTGTTCCTGACTTGTTGACCAATCAGAGGCTGTGTTCCTGACTTGTTAACCAATCAGAGGCTGTGTTCCTGACTTGTTGGCCAATCAGAGGCTGTGTTCCTGACTTGTCACCCAATCAGAGGCTGTGTTCCTGACTTGTAGACCAATCAGAGGCTGTGTTCCTGACTTGTAGACCAATCAGAGGCTGTGTTCCTGACTTGTTGGCCAATCAGAGGCTGTGTTCCTGACTTGTAGGCCAATCAGAGGCTGTGTTCCTGACTTGTAGGCCAATCAGAGGCTGTGTTCCTGACTTGTAGGCCAATCAGAGGCTGTGTTCCTGACTTGTAGGCCAATCAGAGGCTGTGTTCCTGACTTGTTGGCCAATCAGAGGCTGTGTTCCTGACTTGTCACCCAATCAGAGGCTGTGTTCCTGACTTGCGACCAATCAGAGGCTGTGTTCCTGACTTGTTGACCAATCAGAGGCTGTGTTCCTGACTTGTCACCCAATCAGAGGCTGTGTTCCTGACTTGTAGACCAATCAGCGGCTGTGTTCCTGACTTGTTGACCAATCAGAGGCTGTGTTCCTGACTTGTTGACCAATCAGAGGCTGTGTTCCTGACTTGTTAACCAATCAGAGGCTGTGTTCCTGACTTGTTGGCCAATCAGAGGCTGTGTTCCTGACTTGTCACCCAATCAGAGGCTGTGTTCCTGACTTGTTCACCAATCAGAGGCTGTGTTCCTGACTTGTAGACCAATCAGAGGCTGTGTTCCTGACTTGTTGGCCAATCAGAGGCTGTGTTCCTGACTTGTCACCCAATCAGAGGCTGTGTTCCTGACTTGTTGACCAATCAGAGGCTGTGTTCCTGACTTGTTGACCAATCAGAGGCTGTGTTCCTGACTTGTTAACCAATCAGAGGCTGTGTTCCTGACTTGTTGGCCAATCAGAGGCTGTGTTCCTGACTTGTCACCCAATCAGAGGCTGTGTTCCTGACTTGCGACCAATCAGAGGCTGTGTTCCTGACTTGTTGACCAATCAGAGGCTGTGTTCCTGACTTGTTGACCAATCAGAGGCTGTGTTCCTGACTTGTTGACCAATCAGAGGCTGTGTTCCTGACTTGTTGACCAATCAGAGGCTGTGTTCCTGACTTGTTGACCAATCAGAGGCTGTGTTCCTGACTTGTTGACCAATCAGAGGCTGTGTTCCTGACTTGTTAACCAATCAGAGGCTGTGAAAAGGCATAGCAGGTCAGATATCTGGATCAATCCGGTTTCTATTCACGCCTCAAACACTGCAAACGTTCCTTAATTAAATAAACTTCTTGTTGTGGGAACACCAAACACCGCTGACCCCACCCGGCCTGCTGGTGTTCCTCGCACCTCACGGACAAAGGGAGATATTTATAAAGCTCTTTCTTCCGAGGAAAGAAGTTCCAGGGCTCGGTAACCATGGAAGCAGACAGTGCCAACTGGGTACGTATGCAAGGCAGATACTGTATATCATACATGGACGCTCCGTCCACGCTAATTCCCCAACTCTCCAAGCAGTTCTCAGGAATTATCGCTCAGTTGTGAATCCAGCCTCATTAATGCTGCGCCGGGATAGTATCCCTAGCTAGCTCCGGTTTGAGTTTCATCAGATTCGGATCTTTAGGTTTCGGTAGTTTAGGCCATAACGGCGTTCCAAGGGGTTGTTTAGTATTCCTAAGAAATAATAATTAGGAATAGAGATGGGATGGGAATACATATGGTCGACTGGCCCCATGATAGAGCACCATAAACAGTAATAGGCAAGTCCGATTCCCGTCCTTCTCATTTCCGCCCTCATTTCAGGAACGAGGAATTAGATAAATCCCAAAACAAAGACCAAGAGGATCTTCAGCTGTAATGTCTGGCTAACGCCACACCTCATATTCAGTCTGTACATAAATGTGTTTATGGGATTTGAATTCCAGGGAGATATTTTTAATAACTGGTCATATTTATAATTTCTGATGGGCATGTTTGATACCTGGAACCCATTCCAGAAAGGTCGGAACTGGAGCAAAGTGTGGTAGGAAAGGGTACGAAGGTTTGGAACTTTCTCCAGGTAACAGGTGAACAGGTGGTGCTAGCATGGTGGTGGGTATATAACGTATTAGGTGGTAGACTGACCTGCCTGCTGTCTATTGTCCACCAGCATGTAGCACCTCCATGAGCACCAGTAACAGCTGGGACTGGATTGGACCTGGACGGGACGAGTTTCTGGATGTAGGCCACATCAGTGTTCAGACTGAATTGGGGAATTGGTCCGGATCTGGTGGATCCCTTCTCAGATCTTCACGAGGGATCCAAATCTCGGGATCTTGCGGGTGAGTCCAGATGGGTGAGTTCTCCTGAGTGCAACACTGCGAACACCAGAACTGCCATCTTGGAATACAGGGATGGGAATGTTATGTGGAATGTTAGGTAAGACCTGATTGTCCTGCATCTCCGTGAAGGTACTGTGGTCCAACTTTACTGTCACCTTGACCAAAGAACCCATTCCCACATCATCAGAACACCTCCAGAACCTCCTGGACCTGGTATGTATGATACTGCCACACCTCCAAAAAGTTCTGTCTTGGAAGTTGGTTGCACTTCTACAGTGAGCAGCGGTTTGAAGTGTCGTTGCCCGCTTGCGTGATTATTTCAGTAGGTTCTACTGAGACACTGGTTCTGTATAGGTTCTGTGCAGGTTCTGTATAGACATTCCTTTAAAACAAGCCACCACGAAGACTAGAACAGAATTAAAGGAGAGGAGAGATTCAAACAGACCCAACTATGGCCAAGCAGACAAGTTGCCCGAACAAGTCAAGGGGAACAATCAAGAAGAGATCAGAACAAATATCCGTCTGGGGCCCAAACGGACCGGGTCCGTCTCTCGAGGATTCAGTCGGCATGGATTAATTTTAAAGCTGCCCACAGCCCGCGATGATTATTTCATAGCCGTCAGGACAGATCGTGTCACGGCCCATGACCGGATATTGTGTGGGTTCTACTACTGGAGCTATTTCTGAAAGTGACGTGACCCGATGCTCTTGGGTCAGCGAGGGCCGGGTTCCTTCAGGGAAAAGCCAGTTTGATCCAAACTAAACTTCCACCTGACATGCTGGTGAAACCACGGAGGAGGTGGACCAGCAAACGGATACTGGGACGCCCCCAGTGCGGTCCGGCGGCCAGGACTGGCTTATTCCGAGCTACAGCTGTGTTCAAAATAATAGTAGTGTGTTTCAAAACATGAGTTAAGCAAAATCTTTATAGTATAGTTTTTATTTCCATGCATTGGGAACATTCCACACCGTTTTCTAAACCAAAACATGAAGAGAAATGTCAAAAATATTTAACTACTTTACAGAAAATAACAAAAAATGAAAATTGGGCTGGTCAGAAAAATAGCAGTGTCTGCATTTATCTTTACAAACTCAAAATATGTACTCTCTTTTTTAGGATTTAGAAATCTTGTGAATCACTAATCTAATATTTAGTCATACAGCCACAGTTTTTTAGAACTGCTTCACATCTGTGTTGCAGAGTCAACCAGCTTCTTGCACCTGTCCACTGGTATTCCAGCCCGGGATGCTTTCACTACATCCCACAGTTCATTAGCCTTTCTTGGTTTTGCCTTGAAAACGGCATTTTTGATGTCATCCCACAAGTGTTCTATCGGATTAAGGTCCGGGGATTAGGCTGGCCTCACCATAACCTCAATTGTGTTGGATTGGAACCAAGATTATGCTGGTTTACTTGTGTGTTTAGGGTCATTGTCTCATTGAAACACCCATGTAAAGGGCATGTCCTCTTAAACTTTTTTGATATATATAAACCGATCCATGATCCCCGGTATGCGGTAAACAGGCCCGACACCATAGTAGAAGAAACATGCCCATATCGTGATGCTTGCACCTCCATGCTTCTCTGTCTTCAGAGTGTGCTGTGGCTTGAATTCAGAGTTTGGGCGTCGTCGGACAATTTAACTTTCATCAGTCAAGAGACAAACTGTCTCTCCATTTCCCTTTAGGCCAGGTGATGTGTTCTTTGGGACTTCTTGCTAATAGATTAGCTTCATACAGTCTTCCAACTGTCGCAGTACTCACAGGTAACTTGAGACTGTCTTTGATCATCCTGGAGCTATTATTTTGAACACTACTGTACGAGGTTAATGAAGCGGAAGCGTTAAGGAAGCCTGTGTAGTGCGGGTGCTAGGTGCATGCCAGAACCTTTGGCAGACTGTTCTGAGTGGTTCAGGAATGTCTATCTATAAACAGTTCCGGACGTACGTCTGTTCCATTTTGAGAATATACATTGCTGTGTGAAAGTCAGAGACCACCCCACATGGAGAAAACAGGACTCCTAACAACCGTGGAAGTAAAAGTGGAACCAACCTCTAAGACTGAACTTCTGTAACACCTCCACCAGCACTGGAAGTTTCTGGATGTAGGTCATATCACTTGGTCAGGTGGTCCAGATGTGGTGGATGCCTTCCCTGGCTCAGTTCTGAGGAGAATTCCCTGTAGACTGGGATTGTATCCACTGCTGGTAGACCCGTATGACCGTACGCTTCCACACACCTGCAGATTCAGCTACTTCCTCACACTATGGTCTTTGGCCACGCCCACATGCAGTCCCTCCTTTTAGACAATCATTACCATCTGCTCTGGAGCCATTTTAGACATAGGAGACGTAAAAGAGGTTCTCCAGCAGACCAGTGGAACCTTGGTTCCACCAACAACAAAGACAACATCGCGGATCGTCAACTTTACAGGGTGATGGCAGCGCCACGCCCCTATGCCGCTTCCGTTACAGCTTCCACGTTTGAGATGTTGGCACCACGATACCACATTGGTGGAAATGGGCTATAGGTGGCACCATTGGTACTTTCTCTGCACTCAACAACTGACAGGGTCACGGATGCCATCAGGGTTGGTACTGAGGGACCTACTGTTCTTCGGTTCCAGCTGGAAACAGACCTGTTCACTTCTGGTGGAAATGTAACGAAGGGTTCCTGGTACGTTTGGTAGACGAACTGGAAAGGAACCCATTCCACAGTGGTGGAAAAGGGGCTATGGAGGGTTCTCTGTTTAGACTTGTGATATGTAGATGCTAATCTTCTGCAAATGCCTTCTGTCAGTTGTTCCTCGTCTGAACCGCAGAACCCGGTTCACCTTTTATTAGAGAATCAAACTCAGGGCTCCCTTCAATAAGGCTCCGCCTCTGTAGGACCTGTGTCCCTGTCCTATATGGTGCTACGTTAATACTCATGGTTTGTTCGGTTAGTCGTGCACCTTGAGCCGCCACCGGTAAAGTGCTCTATGAATAAAGACAATTATTATTTATTAATTTCTGCTGAATGTCGGCCCTGACTTCCTGCCTCTTTGTCCTTGTATCTCTCGAGTCAGGAATTAACGGACGTTTCAGCTGGGAATCAAATAAACGAAAGGGTATTGACGCAGTTACAGGCGGGCGTCTAATGAATCGGCATGCACTTAGCACCGTGCTAACTGGTGAGCAAAAGCTTCCATCACTTCTTAGCAACATTAGCCGTAATTGGCATGTCCTTTCCTGACCTTGGCCTCCAGTCTGGCCTGCCAGGTTTCAGCTGGCATCTGAGAGACTTTGGGCCGGAATCTCAGCCTGGCTTCCACCGCCACCCGGCACAGCATCCAAGTGAGCCACACATGCTGTAGATGTTTGGTGCTCCACCTCCTTCAGTGAGCCTGATATGAAACAGATTCCCGCAACATGCAGGAAGTCGTGTGTGAGATCTTACCCAGTCCTCCATGTGCTCTGTGTGCAGGAGCTGCTAGGACCACTTAGCCGGGCGTCGAATCCAGTTAGGAGCGAATTGGTGCACCGTAGGGCAGCCCAGGGTGGCGAGTCGTGAGATATCGGCACACGGGACAACCACTGAGCTCCGAAATGACACTGCGAGGGCGTCGTTTGGTGAAGGCCGGAGAGGTCCAACAATATTAGCTTTAACATTCATGCTAATGCACACACTGCAAGACAGCAGATGCTAGCATGCATGCTAATCACCTGGACCTAGCTGAAATAAATTGGTGTGGTGGTGTACTGCAGGGTGCATGTCTTGTTGGTGCTACAGAAAGGCGGAGACCTGCTGGTACCTTACGATCAGCATGGATTAGCCAATTAGCCAAACCACAATGCTAACATCCTGCTAGGGAAGTCCTATTCTTTTCTGGCCCTACCCAAACCCTACTGATTCCAAGCTGTATGTACTCACTCAGGGCAGATCTCCAAACTCCGATCCCCAGACATACTGACCCACACTCCTCTATGGGTCGTTTACTCATCCCTCTCTCCTCCCATAGACTCCCATTCATTTTACAGGCTAGTCCCACCATCGTTAGCTCCCTAGCATCACTCCAGCAAACCGGTAACTCCAACAATGATCCGTCTACACCTCAACGTAGTCCAGTCTGCTGCTCTGGCTGGTCACGCGATAGTGCTCCGTGACTACACCGTGTTAGCGTTAGCGGGTACCTTTCCGAACCTTCCCTCCTTTGCCCCGTTTCTTCCCCCCCCCGCAGCCGAATGTGGGCCGGCCAGGTTACATAAGCTCTAGTTATTTTCATGGCGAAGCAATCCTGGAGCGTGAAGCAGCATCGGAGGTGGCAGCTGGGCCCGGTTCATGAGGACACGTCCTCGCCGCTGACCCTCACCCACCCCCGAATTCCTGACCTGGTGCAGAGTAAATGTGGATGCTGGAGCCAGTGGAAAGTCTGAATGGAGGAGCTGCATGAAGACACTTCTCTGGCTGCTAGCGGTTCACTGCATACGGGCCTACTGAGCTGATTTAATCAAATTAGCAGGCTATTTTTAGCCTAGATATACAGTCATGTGGAAATGTTTGGGCTCCCTGGTCACATGACAGGATGTTCTCTACAGAGACCAATTCTATATAATATATATTATTAGTATATATTAATGACTGATGATTTTTTTAAATAATATAATTTTTTTTATTAATAAAATTAGTATTTTTATTTTGCTTAATATATATATATATATATATATATATATATGTGTGTATTTATACATATATATATATATATATATATATATTGAAGAAGCTGAATATGCTGTGTATATATATATATATATATATATATATATATATATATATATGTGTGTATTTATACACATATATGTATATGTATATAATATTAAGCTTAATTAGATATTATGCGACAGTTTAAAGTGTGGACTGTTCCCAGTGGTGGTGAAGGTAACCAGACGTCCCCTCTAAAAGCTCCCTCACAGGAAGTTCCTACATGAGGTGGTTCTGAATACGCTGCCTGATGTCTGAGACACTGTTTATGATAGTGTGGAGAAGATCTCAGCCTTAAACTCCATTCATGGTGGAGGGATACATGCTGCAGGGCGCTGTGAGGTCAAATAGTCCCCCAAAGGAACTTAGTATTTCCAGGTTTTCCAGATTTTCATCACCAACATTCCCTATACACTCAGAAGACACGTGTAGGTTCACTGGGGGTTCTAGATAGTCAGTCTAGACAGTGTGTTCTAATCATGGAGAACTGAATATGATTATCCTCAGTCATATAGATGCTGTTTATGTACAGGTACAGTGATATTAATGCTTGTACAGGTCTAAAACTATGGGACTGGTATGACCCATGTAGACTCTGGGATGGGAAAGTCTGCGGCAGCCTGAGTGACTCTGAAGAGCCTTGAACTGTACATCCTACAAAGCCCTGCTAGCGCTCGTTCACACATGCTTTCAGTCTATTACACTTGAAATCCAAACTCCTCACTTGTCACATACGATAGACTCGGAGATCCAACCGTAACCTCCAAAGAGAATGTGAGGCACGCCAAACACTCTGTTGTAGGTCTAATTACTCTGTCGTCCGCGCTTCGCGTAGCTTTAAAGACGCGTGTTGGGATGTGTGGTGATAGCTGGTGACAGGCTCCTCAGATCCTTCCATAAATGGAATTTTAAATGAAGGTGCACGAGGAGAATGAGGTATTCAGCTCCTTCAAGCCCTCGCCAATGAGAACTCTATTACAGATCAATTACAATCAGGCCTTATACCATAAAACCTACATCACACCGCTCCACCAGCAGGAGCCCTGATAGCCTGAACACGAACCAATCACTAACCACTAGGCCAAGCTTCATACACTACACGTCCTCCCCACCAATCAGAGACACCTTCAGTAGGACATGTATATCCTCTCCACCAATCAGAGACACCTTCAGTAGGACGTATATATCCTCTCCACCAATCAGAGACACCTTCAGTAGGACGTATATATCCTCTCCACCAATCAGAGACACCTTCAGTAGGACGTATACTGTATATCCTCTCCACCAATCAGAAACACCTTCAGTAGGACATATATATATCCTCTCCACCAATCAGAAACACCTTCAGTAGGACGTATATATCCTCTCCACCAGAGACACCTTCAGTAGGACATATATATCCTCTCCAGCAATCAGAGACACCTTCAGTAGGACATGTATATCCTCCGGACCAATTAGAGACACCTTCAGTAGGACATATATATCCTCTCCACCAATCAGAGACACCTTCAGTAGGATATATATCCTCTCCACCAATTAGAGACACCTTCAGTAGGACATGTATATCCTCCAGACCAATTAGAGACACCTTCAGTAGGACATGTATATCCTCCAGACCAATCAGAGACACCTTCAGTAGGACATGTATATCCTCCTGACCAATCAGAGACACCTTCAGTCGGATGTATATATCCTCTCCACCAATCAGAGACTCCTTCAGTAGGATATATATCCTCTCTACCAATCAGAAACACCTTCAGTAGGACATGTATATCCTCTCCACCAATTAGAGACACCTTCAGTAGGACATGTATATCCTCCAGACCAATCAGAGACACCTTCAGTAGGACATGTATATCCTCCTGACCAATCAGAGACACCTTCAGTCGGATGTATATATCCTCTCCACCAATCAGAGACACCTTCAGTAGGATATATATCCTCTCCACCAATCAGAAACACCTTCAGTAGGACATGTATATCCTCTCCACCAATCAGAGACACCTTCAGTAGGACTTATATATCCTCTCCACCAATCAGAGACACCTTCAGTAGGACATGTATATCCTCCCCACCAATCAGAGACACCTTCAGTAGGACGTATATATCCTCCCCACCAATCAGAGACACCTTCAGTAGGACATGTATGTCCTCTCCACCAATCAGAACCACATTCAGTAGGACATGTATATCCTCTCCGCCAATCAGAACCACATTCAGTAGGACATGTATATCCTCTCCACCAATCAGAGACACCTTCAGTAGGACATGTATATCCTCTCCGCCAATCAGAACCACATTCAGTAGGACATGTATATCCTCTCCGCCAATCAGAACCACATTCAGTAGGACATGTATATCCTCTCCACCAATCAGAAACACCTTCAGTAGGACATGTATATCCTCTCCGCCAATCAGAACCACATTCAGTAGGACATGTATATCCTCTCCGCCAATCAGAACCACATTCAGTAGGACATGTATATCCTCTCCACCAATCAGAAACACCTTGGGTGGACATGTATATCCTCCCGACCAATCAGAGACACCTTCAGTAGGACGTATATATCCTCCCCACCAATCAGAGACACCTACAGTAGGACGTGTATATCCTCCCCACCAGTCAGAGACACCTTCAGTAGGACGTCTATATCCTCTCCACCAATCAGAAACACCTTCAGTAGGACATGTATATCCTCCCCACCAATCAGAGACACCTTCAGTAGGACGTATATATCCTCTCCACCAATCAGAAACACCTTCAGTAGGACATATATATCCTCTCCACCAATCAGAGACACCTTCAGTAGGACGTGTATATCCTCTCCACCAATCAGAAACACCTTCAGTAGGACGTATATATCCTCTCCACCAATCAGAGACACCTTCAGTAGGACGTATATATATCCTCTCCACCAATCAGAGACACCTTCAGTAGGACGTGTATATCCTCTCCACCAATCAGAAACACCTTCAGTAGGACATATATATCCTCTCCACCAATCAGAGACACCTTCAGTAGGACGTATATATCCTCTCCACCAATCAGAGACACCTTCAGTAGGACGTGTATATCCTCTCCACCAATCAGAAACACCTTCAGTAGGACATATATATCCTCTCCACCAGTCAGAGACACCTTCAGTAGGACGTATATATCCTCTCCACCAATCAGAGACACCTTCAGTAGGACGTATATATCCTCTCCACCAATCAGAGACACCTTCAGTAGGACGTATATATCCTCTCCACCAATCAGAGACACCTTCAGTAGGACGTATATTTCCTCTCCGCCAATCAGAACCACCTTCAGTAGGATATATATCCTTTCCACCAATCAGAAACACCTTCAGTAGGACGTATATATCCTCTCCACCAATCAGAAACACCTTCAGTAGGACGTGTATATCCTCCGGACCAATCAGAGACACCTTCAGTAGGACGTATATATCCTCTCCACCAATCAGAGACACCTTCAGTAGGACGTATATATCCTCTCCACCAATCAGAGACACCTTCAGTAGGACGTATATATCCTCTCCACCAATCAGAAACACCTTCAGTAGGACGTATACTGTATATCCTCTCCACCAATTAGAGACACCTTCAGTAGGACATATATATCCTCTCCACCAATCAGAGACACCTTCAGTAGGACATATATATCCTCTCCACCAATCAGAGACACCTTCAGTAGGACATGTATGTCCTCTCCACCAATCAGAGACACCTACAGTAGGACGTGTATATCCTCTCCACCAGTCAGAGACACCTTCAGTAGGACGTATATATCCTCTCCACCAATCAGAAACACCTTCAGTAGGACGTGTATATCCTCTCCACCAATCAGAGACACCTTCAGTAGGACGTGTATATCCTCTCCACCAATCAGAAACACCTTCAGTAGGACATATATATCCTCTCCACCAGTCAGAGACACCTTCAGTAGGACGTATATATCCTCTCCACCAATCAGAGACACCTTCAGTAGGACGTATATATCCTCTCCACCAATCAGAGACACCTTCAGTAGGACGTGTATATCCTCTCCACCAATCAGAAACACCTTCAGTAGGACATATATATCCTCTCCACCAGTCAGAGACACCTTCAGTAGGACGTATATATCCTCTCCACCAATCAGAAGGACAACCTTCATAGGACTGTATATATCCTCTCCACCAATCAGAGACACCTTCAGTAGGACGTATATATCCTCTCCACCAATCAGAAACACCTTCAGTAGGACGTATATATCCTCTCCGCCAATCAGAAACACCTTCAGTAGGACGTGTATATCCTCCGGACCAATCAGAGACACCTTCAGTAGGACGTATATATCCTCTCCACCAATCAGAAACACCTTCAGTAGGACGTATACTGTATATCCTCTCCACCAATCAGAGACACCTTCAGTAGGACGTATATATCCTCTCCACCAATCAGAGACACCTTCAGTAGGACATGTATATCCTCCTGACCAGTCAGAGACACCTTTAGTAGGACGTATATATCCTCCCCACCAATCAGAGACACCTTCAGTAGGACATGTATATCCTCCTGACCAGTCAGAGACACCTTCAGTAGGACGTATATATCCTCTCCACCAGTCAGAGACACCTTCAGTAGGACGTATATATCCTCTCCACCAATCAGAGACACCTTCAGTAGGACGTATACTGTATATCCTCTCCACCAATCAGAAACACCTTCAGTAGGACGTATATATCTCTCCACACCAATCAGAAACACCTTCAGTAGGACGTATACTGTATATCCTCTCCACCAATCAGAGACACCTTCAGTAGGACGTATATATCCTCTCCACCAATCAGAGACACCTTCAGTAGGACGTATATATCCTCTCCACCAATCAGAAACACCTTCAGTAGGACGTATACTGTATATCCTCTCCACCAATTAGAGACACCTTCAGTAGGACATATATATCCTCTCCACCAATCAGAGACACCTTCAGTAGGACATGTATGTCCTCTCCACCAATCAGAGACACCTTCAGTAGGACGTATATATCCTCTCCACCAATCAGAAACACCTTCAGTAGGACATATATATCCTCTCCACCAATCAGAAACGCCTTCAGTAGGACGTATATATCCTCTCCACCAATCAGAGACACCTTCAGTAGGACGTATATATCCTCTCCACCAATCAGAAACACCTTCAGTAGGACATATATATCCTCCACACCAATCAGAAACACCTTCAGTAGGACGTATATATCCTCTCCACCAATCAGAGACACCTTCAGTAGGACGTATATATCCTCTCCACCAATCAGAGACACCTTCAGTAGGACGTATATATCCTCTCCACCAATCAGAAACACCTTCAGTAGGACGTATATATCCTCTCCACCAATCAGAAACACCTTCAGTAGGACGTATATATCCTCTCCACCAATCAGAGACACCTTCAGTAGGACATATATATCCTCTCCACCAATCAGAGACACCTTCAGTAGGACGTATATATCCTCTCCACCAATCAGAGACACCTTCAGTAGGACATATATCCTCTCCACCAATCAGAGACACCTTCAGTAGGACATATATCCTCTCCACCAATCAGAAACACCTTCAGTAGGACGTATATACCCTCCCCACCAATCAGAGACACCTTCAGTAGGACGTATATATCCTCTCCACCAATCAGAAACACCTTCAGTAGGACGTATATATCCTCTCCACCAATCAGAGACACCTTCAGTAGGACATGTATATCCTCCACACCAATCAGAGACACCTTCAGTAGGATATATATCCTCTACACCAATCAGAAACACCTTCAGTAGGACATGTATATCCTCTCCACCAATCAGAGACACCTTCAGTAGGACGTGTATATCCTCTCCACCAATCAGAACCACCTTCAGTAGGATATATATCCTCTACACCAATCAGAACCACCTTCAGTAGGATATATATCCTCTACACCAATCAGAGACACCCTCAGTAGGACATGTATATCCTCTCCACCAATCAGAGACACCTTCAGTAGGACATGTATATCCTCTGGACCAATCAGAACCACCTTCAGTAGGACGTATATATCCTCTCCACCAATCAGAAACACCTTCAGTAGGACGTATATATCCTCTCCACCAATCAGAAACACCTTTAGTATCCTCTCAGCCAATCAGAACCTGGAGTACTGTTCTGTCCATGGTCCCTCTGACTCTAACTGGCTCCTCCCACCAAGATAAAGTGTCCCGCCTACTTGGGCGGCTCCCTCACTGTCCCTCTCTCCTGACCTGCTAGTCGCAGGGGGGATATATGGATAGCTGTTTCAGGAAGACCAGAGGAGCGCTGCCCCCTCGCTGGTCCCATGCCTGACCTCTTTAGCATGTCCTCTGTACTTTTGTTCCGTGTTTATCTGGAGGTGCTAAAACGCTGGAGCCCCGGGATCGATCGTAATGTGGTTCTTTAACAGCTTTAGAACGGGTCTCTGGGGTGCGGTAAAGCCACACACCCGTCTCCCCACGCTGGTCCATTGTGAACCGGTGGTGTCGCAGGAGTGCTGATTGATCAGGCACCGTCACATGAATAAAGTTTATGAATGAAATAATGAGTGGTCCAGTAGATGCTTTACCCAGAGCCTTTGTGTGGAACCAGACCTGTTTAGCACTGAGCTAATAGCGTAGCGGGAGGATTGTTATGCTAAAAACCATTAGCATCCAGATAAAAGGGCTGGAGCGGTCGAGAGCTAAACAAACTTGGGCCAATGTTAAAGGCACATAGGAGCATTTATGGGCCGATATCTCCTGTTCTAGAGTATAGGAGCGTTTATTGAGGGTGTTTATGGACCGATATCTCCTGTTCTAGTGTATAGGAGCGTTTATGGACTGATATCTCCTGTTCTAGCGTATAGGAGTGTTTATTGAGGGTGTTTATGGACCGATATCTCCTGTTCTAGTGTATAGGAGTGTTTATTGAGGGTGTTTATGGACTGATATCTCCTGTTCTAGTGTATAGGAGCGTTTATGGACCGATATCTCCTGTTCTAGAGTATAGGAGCGTTTATCCAGGGTGTTTATGGACCGATATCTCCTGTTCTAGCGTATAGCAGCGTTTATCCAGGGTGTTTATGGACCAATATCTCCTGTTCTAGTGTATAGGAGCGTTTATCCAAGGCTTTCATGGACTGATATCTCCTGTTCTAGTGTATAGGAGTGTTTATTGAGGGTGTTTATGGACTGATATCTCCTGTTCTAGTGTATAGGAGCGTTTATCCAGGGCGTTTATGGACTGATATCTCCTGTTCTAGTGTATAGGAGCGTTTATCCAGGGTGTTTATGGACCAATATCTCCTGTTCTAGTGTATAGGAGCGTTTATCCAAGGCTTTCATGGACTGATATCTCCTGTTCTAGTGTATAGGAGTGTTTATTGAGGGTGTTTATGGACTGATATCTCCTGTTCTAGTGTATAGGAGTGTTTATCCAGGGCGTTTATGGACTGATATCTCCTGTTCTAGTGTATAGGAGTGTTTATCCAGGGCGTTTATGGACTGATATCTCCTGTTCTAGTGTATAGGAGCGTTTATCCAGGGTGTTTATGGACTGATATCTCCTGTTCTAGTGTATAGGAGCGTTTATGGACCGATATCTCCTGTTCTAGTGTATAGGAGCGTTTATCCAGGGTGTTTATGGACCGATATCTCCTGTTCTAGTGTATAGGAGCGTTTATCCAGGGTGTTTATGGACCAATATCTCCTGTTCTAGTGTATAGGAGCGTTTATCCAAGGCTTTCATGGACTGATATCTCCTGTTCTAGTGTATAGGAGTGTTTATTGAGGGTGTTTATGGACTGATATCTCCTGTTCTAGTGTATAGGAGTGTTTATCCAGGGCGTTTATGGACTGATATCTCCTGTTCTAGTGTATAGGAGCGTTTATCCAGGGTGTTTATGGACTGATATCTCCTGTTCTAGTGTATAGAAGTGTTTATCCAGGGCGTTTATGGACTGATATCTCCTGTTCTAGTGTATAGGAGCGTTTATGGACCGATATCTCCGGTTGTAGTGTATAGGAGCGTTTATCCAAGGCTTTCATGGACTGATATCTCCTGTTCTAGCGTATAGGAGCGTTTATCCAGGGTGTTTATGGACTGATATCTCCTGTTCTAGTGTATAGAAGTGTTTATCCAGGGCGTTTATGGACCGGTATCTCCTGTTCTAGTGTATAGAAGTGTTTATCCAGGGCGTTTATGGACCGGTATCTCCTGTTCTAGTGTATAGGAGTGTTATGGACGATATCTCCTGTTCTAGCGTATAGGAGCGTTTATCCAGGGTGTTTATGGACTGCTATCTCCTGTTCTAGCGTATAGGAGTGTTTATCCAGGGCGTTTATGGGCCGATATCTCCTGTTCTAGTGTATAGGAGCGTTTATGGACTGATATCTCCTGTTCTAGTGTATAGGAGTGTTTATTGAGGGTGTTTATGGACTGATATCTCCTGTTCTTGCGTATAGGAGCGTTTATCCAGGGCGTTTATGGGCCGATATCTCCTGTTCTAGCGTATAGGAGCGTTTATCCAGGGCGTTTATGGGCCGATATCTCCTGTTCTAGCATATAGGAGCGTTTATGGACTGATATCTCCTGTTCTAGTGTATAGGAGTGTTTATTGAGGGTGTTTATGGACTGATATCTCCTGTTCTAGTGTATAGGAGAATTTTTTACAGGGCGTTTATGGGCCGATATCTCCTGGTTTAGATTATAGTATAATTACTCAGTCTTTGCGCTCCGATGCAGGTATTCCATGTTCCCTGCTGTGTAGTTTCAGGCTTGCGCTGGAAATATGAACCTGCCTCGGTTTTTGGCAGAGAAATCAATGAGCTCTGTATTACGATGTTTTGCTTTGGGAAATGAAAATATTTGTCATATTTAAAATCATGTTTCCAGCGGTTTTTGACTTCAACCCTACTAATACCTCTCCTGCCAATCATTCTCGCTCATGTCGACAGCTCTCATGCTATTTCCTTTAGCGGTCATCAATCATCCAGCTCTAATGGACACACTGAAAGCAAACCAGCGTAGCCTTTTGCTCCTGAACCTTACAGTCCTGACAAGACTGACGAGTGATTTATAAAGCCGGGCTTAATGATGGGAGTTTAATTCTCAATTACGTGTTGACGACCGACTCTATTACTGTGATGAATTGAGCAAGGTTATTTGACAAATCGGTAAGGTTAAGTCCACAGCGTAGATGTGATGTTAAGATCTGTGTCAGCACTGTGACATCTGAGGCCTGAGATGGACCCGGCCTTCATAAATCATATTAGAACACTGCTCCGGCTTCGTCTTTATGACTGACGCTATGAAACCGGTCCAGAACCCTGATCCTACATCAGCGGTTCTACCAGTAGCCTTTCAGAGGCACATCCTTAGAGCCTAGGCCAGCAGGGAAGGGGGTTTGAAAGTGCACTGTCCGGCCTGGAAGGTTCACATCCCTGTGGGGTGTGAGTGACGGGATCCATAGATTGGGAAGAGGTGCTACAGGGCAGGGAATGTCTCGTTCCATGTGTGGAAAATGTCTCCAGAGCAGATGTTAATGATTGGCTAAAAGGAGGGACTGCATGTGGGCGTGGCCAAAGACCATAGTGTGAAGGAAGTAGCTGAATCTGCAGGTGTATGGAAGCGTACGGTCATACGGGTCTACCAGCAGTGGATACAATCCCAGTCTACAGGGAATTCTCGGAATTGTGCCAGGGAAGGTATCCACCAAATCTGGACAAACTGACTAGTTCTCTAATGTGAGAGTGTCTGAACATTGATGTCCAGTACATGCCCAGTCCAATTACATCTGGTGGAGGTGTTACACTGAGTTTGCACCACCTTATTAGCAACCACCTGGGATACCGTAGGAACGTTATGGTATGGATGTATATCTATGTGAGGGCCAGTGTGATTTGGATTGTGCTCTACTTCAAAAACTGTGACCTGTAAAATCTACTTCTACAAACACAAACGTGGCCGGACAGCCAACAGCACCAACTCGATTTCCTCCACCCAATCGGTGATGAGTAAGAATCATTTAGCAACACGTCGGGAGGGGCCGTCGGAGGGATCTCAGCTCCTACCACATTTGAAGGGGTAAATAGTAATGATGACCCCTCTCTTGCGTCCTCAACTTCAGCGCTAGCCATCAGAACTCAATCTCCCTTCTGCCGGCATGGATGGGAGAGTGGCCGAGGCTTTTCTGCGGCCGGTAGATTGGCGTGTCGCCTGGTGTCACATCCACTCTCTGGAAAAACCCATCATGCTTCACAGAGGTCCTTCACCCCTCACACAGCCGCTGGCTCTGCCTGATTACATTCTGCTGCCTGATTGTCCTTTGAAGCAACACCGTCGGTGGGGGGAGGAGGCGGTCTGTGTGGGCATCGTGTGTAGTAAGTGATACTTTGGTGAAAAATGGACATTATTTTAGACTCATAGCCCAAATCTAACTGAGCTGGCACTGGCGCTAATGTCGCTAACATACAACTGAAGCATATGTACACCAGTTAGCATCAGCTAATCAAGTCTGGAGAGTGATTAAAGTGATATCCATCGCTATATGGGATCTATACATCACCACCTATACGCAGTAGTCTCTGAAGCGAGTGTGGCAGCCGCCCAACCCCTTGGCACCGACAACAAGCTACAAGAGAGTCTGAGAAGGCGGTGACAGTTCCTAGCGACAGCGGGAGGAGGACATCAGCCTCAAGAGGCATGAGGACGGTGCCCAAGAGTCGCATCCCCCGCCTTGAGGGCTCACTAGACTATGCCTGCTGCTCTATCCTGGGACCCGAGCTGTGGAGCCGGGGCAGTGCTGGGGTGACGGAGCAGTGAGCTCTTTTTCCCTCTCCACTCGGGATCAAGCGCTGCTTTTTAATGAGATCCAGTTCATCCTGGTTAGGCCGAGGCAGTGGGGACGCCTTTAAAAAGAGCAGAGAGGGAACGGACATCGTGTGCACACATGCTAGCCTGGTGGTCTCTCAGCGGAACATAGTGGTGGGGCCCGTGAGGTAGAACCGGTGTGGAAGGGCCTATCTTGGGGTCAATGGCTTCCTCCCTTCAGCATGCAAGGCTCCGGCACTGCCTCCCTGTCCTCTCTCTCGCAGGGTGTCCCTGATGGCCATGTTTGTGAGGGTGGTGTCGTATTGCAAAAGCTAGCTAGCACCACACACTTGCTAGCCTACAGAGCAGTGGCTAGCAATAAGGACTGGTTGACTGAACAGGGATTCCAATGGTTACAACGATGATTAAACCGGAACGCTCTGCCTACAACTTGACACAGTTTGAGGAAAGTGTGTGCTAATCTAGCTATGCCATTAGCACCATGCTAACTGGTGCTGCCTAAGCCTCCAGTAGTAGCTCTAGTGCTAAAGCTAAAGAAGCAAACATCATAGATCAAACGTGTCTTGGCTGGTGGATCACTCTATTCCTCTCAAATTACCAAATGCGAAATCTAGTGCGTTAGCCTTCAAGGCTATCACGGCTTTTGGTGATCGATTTTCCAATCAGAGATATGAAATAAGGAGAATTCCCATTCCCACTGTTGCTCAGTGTTATTTTGGAGGAAAGAGCTTCATGCTGCAGGCTGAGGGAAGCAACGAAAGCCCTTTCCAAACAGCCAGACTCAATTAAAACCGAATACGCTCTAGCTGTGACCTCTAGAACTCCTTTCAGAGCGCTGCTAACCAACTGAAACAAGGAGAACTCCCACATATGTGCTTCCTCCAGGCTGGAGTAGCGGTGCACTGGAGCGTATGCTCCATCCCTCTCACTCCCTAACCATTCGGTGGATTTGGGCATGTTATCTTACAGTCTAATTCAGGCAGCAAAGGCTCGCCGGCTTCATTCCTACACAGTTGTGGCTACAGCTGGAGTGTACATCCGCTCCTATTAAAGTCGCAGGGAAAAGTGGGCGAACCGTTCGGAATTAGCTGGAATTCTGCACTGATTCCTAATAAAATGTGGACAGACAAACACAATCCAGCTACACCGCTAACACACACAGCTGTACTGCTCATGTCCATCACTGAGGAATATCCACAGTGCAGGCTAGAACCCTATAGACCCTCCTTCAGCAGCATTACTTCCACCTCCACTTCCTGTAGCTGCTAGCAAGATCCGCCCAACTTCGAGGAGCAGTCCTGGATCGTTCCGCTTGCTAATGTGTTCTAGTTCATCAGTGTTTCTGGGATGTCCTGCTTGCACAGCCCTCTTCTGGTCCAACCACCGCATCTCCACAGGGTTCTGGACTCCAGAACACAGAGCATCTCACCCAACGTCACTTCAGCTTGAGGTCATGAGCTGCAGCCCTCACGTTCTCCCATAGGACGTTCTGGTCCACCTACGAATTCACTGGACCCTCGATGATCTCAAGGCTTCCAGACCCTGAGGCACCGAAACAGCTCCAACCCATGGTGCTTCCACCACCATGCTTCACAGCTGGGATGAAGTTTTACTGTTGGAGTGCTCGTGTGCTAAAACGTGTCCATCATCCGTCCCGGGACATCCAGGTGGTCTTGGGCAAACTTGAGACGGGCTGCAGTGTATTTTGGGACAGTGGCGGCTCGGTGTCCATCCAGGAACCCCATTCCTGTTCTACTAGTGGGTGCATGGACAAGATTCTTGGAGGTTGTAGACTCTGTAGGTATCCTGCTGTTGGGTTCTGTCCCTCGTCTCTCAGGAACCAACTCTCAAAGTGACATTAGTCGTCCACTCCTAGGGAGAGCAGCAGCAGTCCAGGATGTCCGACACTTGTAGGGAGGTCTTGAGAGTAGATCTTTAGCCGTGCTTCTGTAGGCTCCTCCAGCTTTATTCGTGTCTCCTGAGTTCTCCTGAAAGCTGTTAATGGTTCTTGAGAAGAACAGGTTGGTCTGTAAGCAGGCGTTGTGTGCTGCCCTAGTTTCAGGGGTGCTCCCATCACCGGTGAACCCCACACCTCCAATCTCAGCTCCTCAACCCACACACCTTTCACCAGTTGGTCAGCTCCTGGAGAGTCGTTAGCGCAGAATTCAGAATTCCAGCTCGTTCCGAACGGGTCACGTTGAGTTCCTGCCGCCGTAGGTCCTATTCAAGTACAGCTGAATTAGAAACTGGACCAAATTAATGTTGGGCCACAACAAGCGGCTTGACGCTGATGTACGTTAATAAGTACCCCGATGTGTTTCGCGGCAGAGGATGTTATTTTTGTCTCCATGTCAATTAGAGCGGTTTGCTGGAGCGGCTGCATCTCGCCGCTGGTGGAAACGCGGCCTTGGGTGGAGTGTAATGTGTTGCAGGGAAGATGTTTCCTTAGGCGGCGGGGCTTTTTCTTTTTCACCCCAGCTGTTCAAAAGGCACCGCACACAAACATGAACAGACATACACAAATACCCAACACACGCACACACAGTCGGGGGCTAAAGAGAGTGTTTAGGAAAGCAGGCAGCCGGAGCCAAAATAGAGCATGTACTTCTGAGTTAATAAGGTATGCCGGTGAGCAACTCTGGCTTGTGCAAGAACCCCTGGGGGTTAGAGAGAGAGAGAGGCAGAGCGAGAGAGAGGCAGAGCGAGAGAGATTGATTCATGGCTGCTCATAAACTCCCCGGGGAGTTGCACCCTACGCGACGCTGCCACCACGGAAAATGTTCAGCCAGGTTTCACCGTCATACTTTGCTGCTGGATGAGTTTCACCTCCGACTTGTTTTTCTCCGAGACTGGCGACGTCTCTGAGAGGCGTGCGCACATATCTGATCTGTGCAGGTTCGGTTTGAGGACGCTCTCGTCCTGAAAGTGCACCCTAGACTCGCCCAAACACAGGACGACCCCAACTACCAACCGTGGTAGAACCAGTGACTGAGTATGGCGTCGGTATGCTGCTTGTGCTAACGCAACATCTCGGTATGGAGTTGTCCTGTGATAATCCAACCCATGCAGCTTGAACATCCTCACACCGTTCCTGCAGATGGTGCGGTAGGGGTGGAGGTGGAGGGACACCAGGTCTTCTGGCCGTCTGACAACAAACCATCTTGGTGCTGACCACGGTGCCTCCACACACGGATTCGTTGGGCGTCTCCACCAAGACTAAAGCGGGACTCGGCACTGAAGATGACCCGCTGCCATTCTGAGTCACTCCATGACAGTCTGGTACGACACCACTGCAGTCTTTGGTGACGGTGACGTGGTGTTAAGGACAGTCTGTGTGCATGTAGTCCTGCGTGGTGCAGCCGTCTGCCGATGGTGCTGCACTAACAGGAGGACTGATGGAGGACACCACTGCTCGCTGGATGTTAGGTACAGAGGTAAGACCCGACCTTGCTTATGTCCCATGAATGGGCAAGTGTGAAACTTGAATCATTAGCATTAGCATTAGCATTTTCATTCCTGTTTCTAACTTTCCTCGCCTCAGCTTTTCCTCTTCATCCTCTGCGGGAGCTGAACCTCTGTTGGTTTGCTCCTTGCTAGGAGCTCATGGCCAAGCTCCTCAACAAGTAAACAAGGCCAGCATGCATAAACACGCTCTGATCCGAGGGACTGGGGTTCAGCCTCCACTTTAATACATACAAATCCTAAACTAAACACACATGAACAGATACATACGTGCACTCAGTGTAAACATCAATACCTAATAAGGCATTTCATCAGTCTGTGGAATATAGAAATTAATATGTTCACACGTCCCACGAGATCTTGGCTCGGTATCCTAATTTAATTTGCACACATCAATCAGACTGACTAAACGAATACAGGAAATAAATAAATAAACAGGTTATAAAGAAAAACATCTTTCCTAGTCTCAGCTCAGAGCCAAAATCCAACTGGACCGCGTCCCATGGCTAGCTGGCAGCGGCGCGGCGACCCTGAGGAAGTTTCTGCTGGAGCTTCGAGAGCTTTGTAAATAAGTCACTGCCTGAACCGGTTTGGGGAAGAAGTCCCGGCGGGGCCGGAGCGAGCGGGGCTTTAGACGGACCGCCAGGCCGGACGGTGTCCAATCAATACTCCACAAATAAGAGGCTTGCCAGGGGAAGAACCGAGCAGCCATCACGTTAGGCACCGAGTTAGCATTTAGGGAAGCGAGGAATGCTGGCTAGCCGGGCACAAACAAATGTCGTGTTCAGGAAGACGATGCAGTCCTGGAGAACCGGGATGGACGGGGTTGTAAACATGCGCTGGGGTTTGGCTTCCCTAGGCTGTTAGCAGTGTTAGCATTAGCCCATCCTGTCAACACAGTATCGGTCGTCTTTCTTAGCATGGCCTTTGTTAGCAAGGTGCAGTTGGTGGTGTGCAGTAGTCAGTGATGGTGTTCAGGGCTTTTGATGTCACAGAATAATGGATGCTAATGGCTTACCAGATGTTCTGAGGCTGATTCCAGATGTGTTTGATAGTTCCCTACTAGGGTCTAAAGGGGTCCTACTGGATTCTAATGGTGAGCCAGTCTTTCAGGTTTTGGTCCTAATGGTTGGAACGGTCTTTCTTTCTGTCCATTGACGAACACGCATGGTATATGGGTTATACCTATGTGCCCAACACCCACCGGGGTGAAACGCTAGTCACTGTGGTGCTTAGAGAAATGAAGCTGTGTTGCACGTCGCCCACACAGTCCCTATGAACACAGATGACACAAGTGCTGAACGTCCATCGGTATGCAGCGAAATCTTTCTCTCCTGAATCTGACAAAGACGGATGTCGCCGTCCTCCTCTCCGTGGCTCTGACACACGCCACCGGCCATCCCCAGCTGTGCATCAGCTCCCTTTACATCTCGAGTTGGCGGGACACGTGTAGGTCACCTCCCCTCTCTTCGCCTGCTCCCGCGGATGTCCTGGGTCAGCCATGTCCTCCCGCCTTCCAATTCGGCCAACAGCGTGCCAGCCGTCCGCGGTGCAATCAATCAAACACCTGGCACCGGCTCTTACACCCAGCAGGACCCTACAGAATGCCAGAACACACACACACGCAGGGGTTTGTTCCGAACACGCTCCTCCTGCTGTCTGTCTGTTGTTTGAGCGGATCAGGTTTGTATAACAGCCTTACAGAGAGAAAGAGGGAGAGACTGGACTCGTCCACCAACCAAAACCTGGGGAAAGGGTCCTGTAGGTGGCATCATATGGGCAGCGTCCCGTAGGCAGCTTCCTGTGGGTGGCATCCAGTGGAGGTATAAGGTGGGTGTTTCCATTAAAGTGGCCAGTGAGTGGAGGTATAAGGTAGGTGTTTCCATTAAAGTGGCCAGTGAGTGGAGGTATAAGGTGGGTGTTTCCATTAAAGTGGCCAGTCATTGGAGGTATAAGGTGGGTGTTTCCATTAAAGTGGCCAGTGAGTGGAGGTTAAAGGTAGGTGTTTCCATTAAAGTGGCCAGTGAGTGGAGGTAAAAGGTAGGTGTTTCCATTAAAGTGGCCAGTCAGTGGAGGTATAAGGTGGGTGTTTCCATTAAAGTGGCCAGTGAGTGGAGGTATAAGGAGGTATAAAAGGTGGAGGGTGTTTCCATTAAAGTGGCCAGTGAGTGGAGGTATAAGGTAGGTGTTTCCATTAAAGTGGCCAGTGAGTGGAGGTATAAGGTAGGTGTTTCCATTAAAGTGGCCAGTGAGTGGAGGTATAAGGTGGGTGTTTCCATTAAAGTGGCCAGTCAGTGGAGGTATAAGGTAGGTGTTTCCATTAAAGTGGCCAGTCAGTGGAGGTATAAGGTGGGTGTTTCCATTAAAGTGGCCAGTGAGTGGAGGTATAAGGTAGGTGTTTCCATTAAAGTGGCCAGTGAGTGGAGGTATAAGGTGGGTGTTTCCATTAAAGTGGCCAGTGAGTGGAGGTATAAGGTGGGTGTTTCCATTAAAGTGGCCAGTCAGTGGAGGTATAAGGTGGGTGTTTCCATTAAAGTGGCCAGTGAGTGAAGGTATAAGGTGGGTGTTTCCATTAAAGTGGCCAGTGAGTGGAGGTGTAAGGGGGGTGTTTCCATTAAAGTGGCCAGTGAGTGGAGGTATAAGGTGGGTGTTTCCATTAAAGTGGCCAGTGAGTGGAGGTATAAGGTGGGTGTTTCCATTAAAGTGGCCAGTCAGTGGAGGTCTAAGGTGGGTGTTTCCATTAAAGTGGCCAGTGAGTGGAGGTATAAGGTGGGTGTTTCCATTAAAGTGGCCAGTGAGTGGAGGTATAAGGTGGGTGTTTCCATTAAAGTGGCCAGTCAGTGGAGGTATAAGGTGGGTGTTTCCATTAAAGTGGCCAGTGAGTGGAGGTATAAGGTGGGTGTTTCCATTAAAGTGGCCAGTGAGTGTATTACTAGGCTGTACTGTTGAGTCACAGCTGGCTGGAGCTTTGGAGCTTGGCTGTTTGAAGTTCTCCACAGCACAGCTGGAGGCCCCCCGGTTAAAGATCAGACCACCAGCTTGCTCAGTAAAGAGTTTTCAAACTTTCCTCTTTATTATCGTCACCGGGGAACGTTTGGACACCCTGGAAGTTGCCCATGGTCGACTCCCGCCCGCTTTCAACCAACACCTGGACGAGAGGGAGCGCGTGTTGGAACTGCCCTGATCGCCGCCTTCCCTCTGAGGTTGCTTCTTTGTTCCTTCGTAAAGCGACTGAATGGCTCTTCCTATTACCAAAGCGTCTGTCGGTGCGTGTCCTGGAGAACCAGCGGGAAAGTCCAAGACCAAGTAAAAGCCCAAATGTGTTTTACCTCTGAACCAGTTCAGTAGTATGTTCTGTATCTACCTACCGGGGAACGTTTGGACACCCAGGAAGTTGCCCATGGTCGCTGCAACATCCTGGACGAGACCGCCAGGACACCGGTCACTCAGTGTTGGTCAGCAGTGACCCAGGTTAGTGACTGTTCCTGGTAAACTGAGACCCCGTAGGTGCGGAAACACCTGCCGCGCTAATCGCTGTGGTGATTAGAGAAATGAAGCTGTGTGGGAAGTCACTAAATGTCAACGCCAGTTTGTTTGGCCTCACCGCAAACACAACCCCATACTTCACACGCACTTCCATGAACACGGGCGCTAATGACGACATTGACTAATATTGACTATATATATCATGACTAATATTTGCAGTTTAACCTGCGTGGCCAGGCGGATAATTACTCAAATGAATTTTTAATCTGTCTGGAAGACAGAAGGATTGCAGACTGCTGCTGCTGCTGCTGCTGCGGAAAACTGGGTCACCCCCATGTTACGGCGCTGGCTTCTCTGAGCCGAAGCGCTCGGCGCCGCTCTAACGCAGGTTAACTCCATGCTCCGCCTTCGCAGACAGGCTGGGTAACATGTCCAGCCAACCCGTGTGTGTATAACTCCATTTAAAGTGGCTTATCGGAACCTGTGATCCGGCCGTGATGGTGAAAGGAATAATCTCTGGGAATTCCGCAATTCCGCAAATGTGTATTATGTAACAGTTGTGCTCTCAGATGTACGGGACACTTCGGCACACCATCCCGTATATTCCTCAAGCCTGTGGAACACCGTTCTTCCAAACAGCGTTCCCTCTGTAGGGTCCCAAGCCTTCCACGGCTATTCAACTGTGGACGGTAAAGTCAAAGTATGTTGTTGAGTATCATTTTCATACTCAGACCTTTCAGTGACCCCTGTGACCTGGAAGAGACCACTCCCCTCAGGACAGGTGTCATGCTAGCCTAAGGGTGACCAGTCGGTATTAATCCGCAGTGACCCCTCCCTCTAAACGGGAACCCAAACCATGACCATGCAGCTGAACAGACTGTAGGGGTCAAGCATGCGGGCTTGTGCCATCTCCGTAGACCGGACCACCTAGGTCTAAGAGCTCTGTGTAGCTGTGGACGGACTGTTGTCGCTGAAACAGTCTGATCATGTCCCACTTTGACGTTCGCAGTCACCCATCTCAGTGGACTTGCTGTTGTCCTGTCAGAGGTCACCTGCTCAACCACTGGGCAGGTAGAGCTTCAGCTATGGTCGGCGATTCCCGAATCCGATCTCCTTGTTAAACTGTTTGCACAGTCGTCTAAACATGAGCCGTGTCTGACATCAGTCAGATCAGGTTCCAACAGGTGACTGCCGACAAGGGCAGCGCCACTCCAGGTTTCAGTTTCATCTTTGCCGATATCACAGGACCAGTCACACCACCGTTCCGATGACTGACAGCTGCTTTTACCACCTGGAAAATGTTTGAACTTTTTACTTTGTAAAAAAGTCGCTTGGAACTCGGAGCAGTTAGGAAGCCCTTTCACTCTTTACGTAAAGGAACTTCTCGCCACTGTGGAATTTTGATAAATGGGAAGCCGAACTGACGGAAGAGTGACTTTAATTCCGACCTGGCTGTTCAGACTGAGCTGCACTGCCTCATGTTTCAACACCACATGTTCCAAATCGGAATTGAAAATGTCCGACTCAGTGTGCCTTTTCCCGTTCACACGGATCACACATCTGTGTCACACATAAGGACATAGACGGGAAGCTTCATCTGTGCTCCAATAACCAAGAACCCTCTTCCAAAGTCCCTTGGATCTTTTCCGTCTTAAGCCAAAATTGAGGTCAACTGCTCGTATATATCTGGGGATAAAAGGGAATACCTAACGAGGCTTTTCCGCCTCAGCGAGACGGTGACACGTATACGCTCTTCCGGCATAAAGCTCAAAGAGTGGGTCGAGCTTCAGAAGCTGTGGAAGCGGGAGCAGGGAGCAGAGATCAAGAGGAAATCAAAGCTGACCGTGGCTAGACTGTCCAGCCCGCTTGCAGAGCTCTCATTCCGCCAGTCTGACGCCAGACACGCCAGCACCCGACTCGGCTACGTCCACACAGCAAACATCTGCAACGTCGTTTTCCCAACAGGAGCCAACATAAACCTGCTCTATAAAGTTTGTGCAAAGCATGCACAGCAACACCAGCTAGCAGCACCCCCACCCTCACAAACGACAGCATGGAGAAGGAACAATATGGCCGCCGTGAATAATTCACGACATCCCGACACCCTCACATCTGCTGGAGGGAGCGACGTTTCCATGATAGCCTCCCAACAGCCTGTTAAAGCCACAGCTCTACGACATGCTCACTGGCTAGTGGCTAACGATGAAGGCTAGCATGTGTTTGCACCAGCCCTTCATGCAAACCCTTCCAGCTGAACTCCGCTCAACAATCAACAACACCGGATAACCATCAGCACGTGCCACATCACATCAAAACCCCATAGTGCACTATGTAGGTCAGTGTAATTCCGCCAGCTAACGAGTCCCACCGCGCTGCTGTTCCGCTGTACGTCCCTCCGTAAACATGGAGCAGTCGGAGGACTATGTAATCAGTGAGCCATTTTCCGTGGACACACCTACGGTAACGCCGGGCATTCCTGATTCCGAGGCCGTGATGTGTGGTTTGATGTGCGCTACCACGTCTACGTTCCAGCTGTTCCTCACAGACCTCTGGCTCCAATGCAATTTCACCCTGACACGGAGCGAACGCTAGCGCCAGGAATAAGCTCCAGCTGACCGTCCAGTGGCCTCTTTTAGGTCACACCTGCGCAGGAGCGCTTCATGAACCTCCTCCCCAGATTCCAGGATCTTTCTGGTTCTCCGAAATCCCAAAACTTCTCTGAGAACAAACATGCTCGGAAAGCTAACGGGCTCCGACACGGATCACTACATGGCTAACCAGCAAGGTCCCAGCGTCTGACTTCTCAAGCTTGTCGGCAAGCCTTCCCTGGAGGCTCCTCATGGGTCCTCCTGTTAGTGCAGCAGCATCGTCAGACGGCTGCACCACGCAGGACTACATGCACACAGACCGTTACCACGACTGTCCTTAACACCACGTCACCGTCACCAAAGACTGCAGTGGTGTCGTACCAGACTGTCATGGAGTGACTCAGAACGGCAGCGGGTCATCTTCAGTGACGAGTCCCGCTTTAGTCTTGGTGGAGACGCCCAACGAATCCGTGTGTGGAGGCACCGTGGTCAGCACCAAGATGGTTTGTTGAAGACCTGGTGTCCCTCCACCTCCACCCCTACCGCACCATCTGCAGGAACTGTGTGAGGATGTTCAAGCTGCATGGGATGGATTATCCCAGGACACCATCAGGAACCTCTACAGCTCCATACCGAGACATCAAACAGCCAGCCAAGCTTTCCCATCGGTTAGGACTGTGGGAGGAAAAACCTCTAAGCTCTAAACCGTCTAAGCTGGTTCCAGGTAGTTGTTAGGAATGGAATACAGTGGCGGCAGCTCTACATAGAGGTTTTCTAGCTTCTGTCCTCATGTTGACATTGATTGGCCAAACCCCAGAGTGGCACAGTGGGCAGTCCTGGCCCCTCACAGCAACAAGAGCCTGGGCTGATTCCCAGATGGGGCATCCAGGGTCCTTTCTGAGTAGAGATTGGATAGTCTCCAATTTTGCCACTGGCTAACGTGTTACTAGCAGTATTTTAGGGAGACTAGCATGAGCTAGCATTAACTAGCTTTATGAAAAAGGTGATACATTTTCATTGTTGACTGAGATTCGATGTTTGACCCAAACATGAGGCCAGGCTCTAAAGGTCACTTCTCCAAACATGAGTAGGTGTGTCCGAGCTTCCGAGTGACGGACGTGAGAATACACGTTACGCGCCGCTAAACACGGAAAGCGATCCGTGCCTTAGCCATCCAGACACTCGGAATTCTCCGCGGAAGTCTTAAGGCTTGACAGGCGGCGGGTAAGAGAACCTGAATAGGTGGATAATTGCGATCGCGAAATGGGAAAACTGACGACGAGCCGTACGTCCCTAAACCGCGCCGGATAATGTGGGTAATTATGACAGGGCCTCTCCGGCGCTCAGACAGGCCGACGTGGCCGCCACCACCTCTGTCTCTCCTGATTCCACGGCTACCGCAAACGGAAAGTAATGACATCACCCGCCTTTCATCTCCCCCAGCGGAAAGAACAAATGCTGACAAGCCCGGCAGCCTTCGAAAAATAGTGTGCGCTCCGGTCCCTCTCTCTCCCTCGTTCCCTTTCTCCATCTGACTCATATGGATATTCATAGCTCCATCCGAATGCTGACGCTTCCCTTCTCCACCATTGCGGTGTGTCATGGCTGTTTCTACCTCGTCTCAGGGCTGGCTGTACCAAAACCATTCATCAGCTGGGAGTTCCAGGAGGTGCTAATGGGCACTATCATTAGCTTAGCGCTAATATGCTGTTAGAAATCCCATAGGGATGCTAGCAGCAGTTAGCGTTAGCAGGTTTAGCAGATGCACCTCCAAGGAACTTCCACCTCTTACAAGTTGGTTTAGCATTTTCAGGTAACCCCAAACACATAGTCGGTGTTGAGGACTTGTTCTGAGAAACCCGGCTGCTTCTTTGGTGGAGGAGCTTCTTGAACAGCTACACCTCCTTTCAGACCTCCATAGTGATGGGGTGTCTTCATGCAGTGGAAGAAGGATGGACAGAAGAACCTGTGGAGGTTCTCAGATCTGAAGCCGGAGGAGTGGAGCTTGGTGTTCTCCGCTCTCTGAGATGAAAGTGCTGTTTATCTGATGGGAACCGTGTTGCAGGGTCTACCAGGGTCTTCCAGGTGGTTGTTAGGAGACATAGCATTGAGATGTCTTCTCACAGTGGAAGGAAGGATGGACAGAAGCACCTGTGGAGGTTCTCAGATCTGATGTCAGAGTGGGTCCTGATGTCCTCCTCTCTCTTTGAAAGATGAAAGCTGCTGTCTAACTGGGTGGGGTCAGTGTTGGTGGTGGGTCTTCCAGGTGGTTGTTAGGAGACATAGCGTTGAGATGTCTTCTCACAGTGGAGGAAGGATGGACAGAAGCACCTGTGGAGGTTCTCAGATCTGATGTCAGAGTGGGTCCTGATGTCCTCCTCTCTCTTTGAAAGATGAAAGCTACTGTTTTACTGGGTGGGGTCAGTGTTGGTGGTGGGTCTTCCAGGTGGTTGTTAGGTCCACTTGACCTCTACTCCTCGTCTTCTATGAAATCTGTTCGGGGCTCTCTCCTGGTAGGTGAAGAGCTGGACCCTGATGACTGCTGTGGATGGAACTGATATGGAGACCTAGAACCCAAGGAGGTTCTCAGATCTGATGTCAGAGTGGGTCTTGATGTTCTCCTCTCTCTGAGTGCTGTTTATCTGATGGGAACAGTATTGCAGGGTCTACCAGGGTCTTCCAGGTGGTGGTTAGGAGACATAGCATGGAGATGTTGCAGGTTGTAGGTGAAGAGCTGGACCCTGTTGACTGTTCTGGATGGATGTGGAGACGTAGAACCGAAGGAGGTGTCTGGCTGAGGGACCTGGAACTCTGAGTAGCGGCTGAATCGCCGCTCTGATCCGGTAGCCGGCCGCGGTCTCGTTTTTGATGTGAGTTGGGGACTGTAGGGATCGAAAATGCAAATGAGCTGTCGTTTTTGTTTTACTGCAGCCAAGCGATTTTGGGTTCGGGCCCGATCAGGCCACAGAGCTGCTTGTCTGCTCCTGGTTTTCCGGGGCTGTCGGAGAGCGTGCCAGATATCCTAATCCGACGGTGTTTGTAGAACCCAGCGGGGCTGTATGTAGACGTTCACTGACACACTCATGAAGCTAGAACCTTTAATATACTGTCCCCGTCCAATAGAAACTGGTTCCAGGTCAGAGGTGAAGGTACAGTGGGGCTCCCCCCATTCAGCCTACAGCAGTGTAGCCCCACCCATTCAGCCTACAGCAGTTTAGCCCCACCCATTAGACTACAGCAATTTAGCTTCGCCCATTCAGCCTACAGCAGTGTAGCCCCACCCATTCAGCCTACAGCAGTTTAGCTCTACCCATTCAGCCTACAGCAGTGTAGCCCCACCCATTCAGCCTACAGCAGTTTAGCTCCACCCATTCAGCCTACAGCAGTGTAGCCCCACCCATTCAGCCTACACCAGTTTAGCCCCACTCATTCAGCCTACACCAGGTTAGCTCCACCCATTTAGCCTACACCAGTTTAGCTCCACTCATTCAGCCTACAGCCTACAGCAGTTTAGCCTCACCCATTCAGCCTACAGCAATTTAGCCTCACCCATTCAGCCTAAAAAGGTTGAGCTCCACCCATTTAGCCTATACCAGTTTAGCCCCACCCATTCAGCCTACACCAGTTTAGCTCCACCCATTCAGCCTACAGCAGTATAGCCTCACCCATTCAGCCTAGAGCAGTTTAGCCCCACCCATTCAGCCTACAGCAGTTTAGCTTTGCCCGTTCAGCCTACACCAATTTAGCCTCACCCATTCAGCCTAAAAAGGTTGAGCTCCACCCATTTAACCTACACCAATTTAGCTCCACTCTTTCAGCCTACAGCAGTTTAGCCTCACCCATTCAGCCTACAGCAGTTTAGCCCCACCCATCCAGTCTACACCAGTTAAGCTCCACGCTGCTGGCTGGTTGAGTGTCAGTGTCTGCACATCTGATGCTACCGAACCCGCCCCACCACGCCTCTCCCCGTCCCTGTATCCTAACGACCTCCGCAGCTCCGCTAATCCCGCCAGGCGCATGCATGTTTGTGCTGCGCCGAACTCCAGCCTGTTGGAGCCGGATCGGGCGCAGCAGACGCTCAATCTGCTGTTTACTTTGAGGCAATCCGTTTGTCATCACCGACATTCTGAAAGGACGCCTCCTGCAGAACCGCCGGAGCGTAAACAGACCCGCTCCCGCCTTGGCGAGCCGGTTCCAGCGCCGGATGGGCCCAGTGCATTTTTCAGGGCTTTATTACCGACACAGGACAGTTTCATTACGGCAGTTCACCAGCGCAGGCAGTCAGCCTCCGGCGGGAGCCCACACCGCACCTCCCCGAGTCAGCACTACACCTGCCTCACTCCTGGTGCATATACACCGCAGCAGCCCACTGCCTATGACTCGCATTCAGCTCCAACCACAGCTACACCCTTAAAAGGAGACCCCTTTCAGTTTCATACACCTCCCCGAGGACTTTACGTCTCGGTATGGAGCTGTAGAGGTTCCTAATGGAGTCCTGTGATAATCCATCCCATGCAGCTTGAACGTCCTCACACAGTTCCTGCAGATGGTGCGGTAGGGGTGGAGGTGGAGGGACACCAGGTCTTCTGGACGTGTGACACCAAACCATCCATCTTGCCGCTGATCACGGTGCCTCCACACACGGATTCGTTGGGCGTCTAGTGGTGGTGTTGGGTCAGTCAGGTACAGAGATAAGACCTGTCCTAGCCTACGTCACCCCTAATGATCGACCTCCACCTCCAGAAAAACATTTCCCATCCTCAAGGGGGCGCCACAGAGTGTCTTGTCCCAAGCTCCACCCTCCTTCAAAGTTAGTTCCAGGAGAATTCAGCCTTAACCAGCCTGTTCCAGGTGGTGGTTATCAGCGCTGGGCTTCGGTGTTCAGCTGCTAGCCTCCGTTAAAGTGTTAATGAACCTCTGCTGGAATTGAAGTGTGAAGGTTTTGATGTTCGGCGTCACGCGGCACAGCGGACTTGTTCTAACGAGGCCTGCTCCATAAACGCACTGCGGCGATGCTGATCTCGTCCCCCGACGATCCACAGCACTGCAGCTCATATCAGCAGCTACAACAGCTGAAGTGACGGAGCTAAGACACCAGCTGCTGTCCCGATACACATTCAACTGTGCTCAGCGGCCACTTTATCAGAAACACCCACCTTCTACTTCCACTAACTGGCCACTTTATCAGAAACACCCACCTTCTACTTCCACACACTGGCCACTTTATCAGAAACACCCACCTTCTACTTCCACACACTGGCCACTTTATCAGAAACACCCACCTTCTACTTCCACACACTGGCCACTTTATCAGAAACACCCACCTTCTACTTCCACTGACTGGCCACTTTATTAGAAACACCCACCTTCTACTTCCACTGACTGGCCACTTTTATTCCACCTTCACTTGGCCACTGGGCCCACTTTATTAGAAACACCCACCTTCTATTTCCACTCACTGGCCACTTTATCAGAAACACCCACCTTCTACTTCCAAACACTGGCCACTTTATTAGAAACACCCACCTTCTATTTCCACTCACTGGCCACTTTATCAGAAACACCCACCTTGTACTTCCACACATTGGCCACTTTATTAGAAACACCCGCCTTCTACTTCCACTCACTGGCCACTTTATTAGAAACACCCACCTTCTACTTCCACTACCTGGCCACTTTATCAGAAACACCCACCTTCTACTTCCACTCACTGGCCACTTTATTAGAAACACCCACCTTCTATTTCCACTCACTGGCCACTTTATTAGAAACACCCACCTTCTACTTCCACACACTCGCCACTTTATTAGAAACACCCACCTTCTACTTCCACTACCTGGCCACTTTATTAGAAACACCCACCTTCTACTTCCACTACCTGGCCACTTTATTAGAAACACCCACCTTCTACTTCCACTAACTGGCCACTTTATTAGAAACACCCACCTTCTACTTCCACTAACTGGCCACTTTATTAGAAACACCCACCTTCTACTTCCACTAACTGGCCACTTTATTAGAAACACCCACCTTCTACTTCCACACACTGGCCACTTTATCAGAAACACCCACCTTCTACTTCCACACACTGGCCACTTTATCAGAAACACCCACCTTCTACTTCCACTAACTGGCCACTTTATCAGAAACACCACCCTTCTATTTCCACACACTGGCCACTTTATCAGAAACACCCACCTTCTACTTCCACACACTGGCCACTTTATTAGAAACACCCACCATGTACTTCCAAACACTCGCCACTTTATTAGAAACACCCACCTTGTAATTCAGAGCAGATGTTAATGACTGGCTAAAATTCAGTGCCAGGGAAGGCATCCACCAAATCTGGCCCAAGTGCAGTGTGTCTGAAGTGATGTGGCCTACATCCAGGAACTGCAGTACCTTCCAGGTCCAGGCCCAGCTGCTATTGGTGCTGGTGGAGGAGTTACAGACTGGTAGAACTCCTGTTCTGTCCCGGTATATGTAGGTGACTCTAGTGTCATGTCCCAACACCGGCCAGAGCCACGGGGAGGTTCAGGGGTGGGCCATTTCGGAGGTATCTTCACGGTCATGCGGTTTTACTCCTTGAATGGCGTGCCGATGCACATTCGGAGTGCGCTCCTCACGAGAACACTTTCCCCGCTTCTCCTCGTCCTCCTTCAGAGGCCCTCATGTTTAATTTGCCAGCTCAGAGGCCGTGAGTCAGTCTGCAGTCATTGGACTTCAGTGAGACTGCCTAATTGGCCCAAACACTTCCCACATAGCGAATAAATTACCGGGAGAACCACGGAAAATCCAGCACGGCGGCCTGGACGCCGGATCGGAGACGCTAGCTCAGGCTCCGGGAGACTCAGCACAGCGTAGACCTACCAGGTAGAACATGCGTAACCTAACGAACGGCTAACGGCTTTAGCATGTGTGCTAGCTCAAGACTCAAGAACGTGTAGTCCAAGACCTGGTAGACCCACCAACACTGTCCTCCCCATCGGATACGAGGAGAACGCCAAGCTCCACTCCTCCTGCTTCAGATCTGAGAACCTCCACAGATGTCTCCGTCCTTCCTCCACTGTGAGGAGACACCCCAACACTACGGAGGTCTGAAGGAGGTGTAGCTGTTCAAGAAGCTCCTCACTGAGGAAAGCTCATGAATAATTAGATGGGCTCTGCTCTGATTGGCTGGTTTACAGTGAGACCCCGCCCCCAGGGAGATAGACTAAATAAAATAAGCCTCTGTGTAAATAAGCTCCGCCCTCATACTATGTAGTTAGCTATGCTAGTTACTCTGAGCTAATGCTAGTAGCTAGCGTTCCCTGTACTAGCTACTGGCTCCATCTGGACACCAACACACAGTAGAGTAAAGTTGATCCTCACTATGGAGCTCTCAGTTTAAGATGATCTGCTCCAACCGCCACACACGGATACAATCACACAGCATGGCTGCTACTTACAGGCTGCTGGCTGTGCTTGGAGCTGGTCTCTTCAGGGTCAGACGCTGGGTGGAGCTGCTCCATATTGTCCAGAGAGGTTTGGGAATCTGTCCAGAGTGGAATGTGCAGACTGGCAGGATTAAAGGTGTTGCCGGGATCCTGTTAAAGATGTGGAGCTGGAGTTCCTGTTCTCCAGCTTGGGAGTCTCTTCTTAAAGGGTCAGGACGTTCTGGTGCCTGTACCAGCTGAGGCTTTAAGAGCTGCCTCCACGTTACTGCCCTTGATTTTGAACCCCATCCTCTTGGGAAAAGGAATGGAAATCCAGGATTTGAAGGAGGAACAGCAGTGTTGGTTCTATGTAAATGTTGGGGGTGTGAATATTAACAACGGTATGAATTTGGGTAATCTAGCTTTTTACCGATCTCCTCCAGTTGCCGTTGGAGGTTTCGGTATGTGGGTTCTATTACACCATCACAGTCTACATACTGTGGTAGCCAGCAGTAGGGGGCCACTGGCTTTCCGCTTTTATTTTCTGGCAGTGATCGGACTCGGGATCTCTGTGGAACCTCGGATTTGCCTGGTAGTCAAGGCCTGCTCTACCGAAAGCACACCATCATACCACCGTGCTCCATCTGTTGGGTGGTGCTCATGCTCAGGCACCATAAACCACAGACCAACAAATAAACAGATACTCAGGTGTTTACGGTTACCCAGCCTCGTTCCTGGATCAGGAAAACCAGCTCCAGGCCTGGTGCGGCACCACTGTAGGACCCAAGCCGGTGCAGCCGCGGTCAGCTGTTTGTTATGGCCACCTTTAACCGTCCAGCCTCTCGCGGATTACAGCCTAGCGGACGTGTTATCTGCACTGGCCTCGGGTTTAACCTTCCAAGCTCCCGGCGTTTAGAATAACAGTAGCACGGTGCCAGGACGCGATAATGGACTCGATGCTGTATAGGGGGATAATAGTGCAGGCTGGGAATGTAATAGGCTGCCTGCACACGAGCGATCGCACCAGCCCAGAGCGCGAGAGCACGCGAGAGAGAGGGCGCGAGAGAGAGAGAGACTGGCAGAAGTTGAGAAAGAGGAAATGTGACACATCACCTCTTCGCTGACACTCTGCAGAAGTTTTCGCTTGGCTGGGCCACCGTTGGTTCGCTCGGCCAACCGTGACCCCATTCCGCTCAGATACACTCACACATACACACACACACACGCTCCGCCGCTCGCAGCCCTCCGCCGCTCGCAGCCCTCCGCCGCTCGCAGCCCTCCGCACGCCGACAGGCCGAGCCCTTTTCTCAATGGAGGGGATTATAGAACACGTATAGTCACACGCCAGAGTTCAGTCCGAGTACAGAACGCCGCGTGGTAGCAAGGCTCGCCAGGGCGCTAGGCGGTTGGTAGGGGGCTGCGATAGCCGCTTCCCTGTAGTTGGTTTGGTAAGTGGCTGCTGGGGTATTCCGGGTGGTTGCTAGATCCCTGCTAGGGGTGGCCCACATGGTTAACAAGGTGTGTGTTTGTGTGTGTGTGTGTGTGCGTGTGTGTGTGAGTGTGTGTGTGTGTGTGAGTGTGTGTGACTGTGTGTGTGTGTGAGTGTGTGTGTGAGTGTAGTGTGTGTGTGAGTGTGTTTGAGTGTAGTGTGTAGTGTGTGTGTGTGTGTATAGTTTGTGTGTGTGTGTATGTGTGTGTGTGTGTGTGTGTGTATATAGTGAGTGAGTGTGTGTGTGTGTATGTGTAGTGTGTGTGTAGTGTGTGTATATAGTGAGTGTGTGTGTGTATATAGTGAGTGTGTAGTGTGTGTGTGTGTGTGTATATAGTGAGTGTGTGTGTGTTGTGTGTGTGTGTGTATATAGTGAGTGAGTGTGTGTATATAGTGAGTGAGTGTATGTGTGTGTGTGTGTGTGTGTGTGTATATAGTGAGTGTGTGTGTGTGTGTGTGTGTGTAGTGTGTGTGTGTATATAGTGAGTGTGTGTGTGTGTGTGTGTGAGTGTGTGTGTGAGTGTAGTGTGTAGTGTGTGTGTATAGTTTATGTGTGTGTGTGTGTGTGTATATAGTGAGTGTGTGTGTGTTGTGTGTGTGTGTGTGTGTGTGTGTGTGTATAGTGTATAGTGTAATGTGTGTGTGTGTGTGTGTGTGTGTGTGTGTATAGTGTAGTGTGTGTGTGTGTGTGGGTATGTGTGTATAGTGTGTGTGTGTAGTGAGTGTGTGTATCTGTGTGTGTATATAGTGAGTGTGTGTGTGTGTGTGTGTGTGTGTGTGTGTGTGTGTGTAGTGTGTGTGTATATATTGAGTGAGTATGTGTGTGTGTGTGTGTGTGTATATAGTGAGTGTGTGTGTGTGTATATAGTGAGTGTGTGTGTGTGTGTGTATATAGTGAGTGTGTGTGTATGTGTATACTGTGTATAGTGAGTGAGTGTATGTGTGTGTGTGTGTAATGTGTGTGTGTATATAGTGAGTGTGTGTGTGTGTGTGTATACTGTGTATAGTGAGTGAGTGTATGTGTGTGTGTGTGTAATGTGTGTGTGTATATAGTGAGTGTGTGTGTGTGTGTGTATACTGTGTAGAGTGAGTGAGTGTATGTGTGTGTGTGTGTAATGTGTGTGTGTATATACTGAGTGTGTGTGTGTGTGTATACTGTGTATAGTGAGTGAGTGTGTGTGTGTGTAGTGTGTGTAGTGTGTGTGTGTGTATATAGTGAGTGTGTGTGTATGTGTGTGTATATAGTGAGTGTGTGTGTGTGTAGTGTGTGTGTGTGTATATATAGTGAGTGTGTATGTGTAGTTTTTGTGTGTGTGTGTGTGTGTGTATAGTGAGTGTGTGTAGTTTGTGTGTGTGTGTCTATGTGCGTGTGTAGTTTGTGTGTAGTGTTTGTATATAGTGAGTGTGTGTAGTGTGTGTGTGTGTGTGTGTGTGTGTGTGTGTGTATATAGTGAGTGTGTGTATATAGTGGGTGTGTGTCTATGTGTGTGTGTGTCTATGTGCGTGTGTAGCGTGTGTGTGTGGGTGTGTATACTGTGTATAGTGAGAGTGTGTGTGTGTGTCTATGTGCGTGTGTAGTGTGTGTGTGTGTGTGTATATAGTGAGTGTGTGTGTGTGTGTATATAGTGAATGTGTGTGTATGTGTATACTGTGTATAGTGAGTGAGTGTATGTGTGTGTGTGTGTAATGTGTGTGTGTGTATATAGTGAGTGTGTGTGTGTGTGTATACTGTGTATGTGTGTGTAGTGTGTGTGTGTGTGTGTGTATATAGTGAGTGTGTGTGTATGTGTGTGTGTATATAGTGAGTGTGTGTGTGTGTAGTGTGTGTGTGTGTGTGTATAGTGAGTGTGTATATATAGTGAGTGAGTGTGTGTGTGTATATAGTGAGTGTGTGTGTGTAGTATGTGTAGTTTTTGTGTGTGTGTGTGTGTATAGTGAGTGTGTGTGTCTATGTGCGTGTGTAGTGTGTGTGTGTGTATAGTTTGTGTGTGTATATAGTGAGTGTGTGTAGTTTGTGTGTGTGTGTCTATGTGCGTGTGTAGTGTGTGTGTAGTGTGTGTATATAGTGAGTGTGTGTAGTGTGTGTGTGTGTCTATGTGCGTGTGTAGCGTGTGTGTGTGCGTGTGTATACTGTGTATAGTGAGAGCGTGTGTGTGTGTATATAGAGAGTGTCTATGTGCGTGTGTAGCGTGTGTGTGTGCGTGTGTATACTGTGTATAGTGAGAGTGTGTGTGTGTGTCTATGTGCGTGTGTAGCGTGTGTGTGTGCGTGTGTATACTGTGTATAGTGAGAGTGTGTGTGTGTGTCTATGTGCGTGTGTAGTGTGTGTGTGTGTGTGTGTGTGCGTGTGTGTGTATATAGTGAGTGAGTGTATGTGTGTGTGTAGTGTGTGTAGTTTGTGTGCGTGTGTAGTGTGTGTGTGTGTATATAGTGAGTGTGTGTGTGTCTGTGTGTGTGTCTATGTGCGTGTGTAGTGTGTGGGCTGTCAGCGGTGCGTGGGCTGACAGACTGGAGCTGCAGATTCACATACAGACTAAATTAGACCCCTGGGAAAACAGGAGGGCGGCGAAGAGAGAGGAGTGAAGAAGAGAGAACCGAAGAAGAGAGCAGAGAAGGAGTGAGGAACTGTGGAGGAGCAGGAAGGGAGTAGTAAAAAGAAGAAGGGACAGGAGAGAGAGGAGTGGGCAACAGTGGAGGAGTGGAGAAGAGTGGAGGAGTAGAGAGGAGAAGAGTGGAGGAGTAGAGAGGAGAGGAGTGGACAAGTAGAAAGGAGAAGAGTGGAGGAGTAGAGAGGAGAAGAGTGGAGGAGTAGAGAGGAGAGGAGTGGACAAGTAGAAAGGAGAAGAGTGGAGCAGTAGAGAAGAGAAGACTGAAGGAGTAGAGAAGAGAAGAGTGGCGAGGAGAGAAGAGTGGAGGAGTGGAGAGGAGAAGAGTGGAGGAATAGAGAAGAGAAGAGTGGAGGAGTAGAGAAGAGAAGAGTGGAGGGGTAGAGAGGAGAAGAGTGGAGGAGTAGAGGGGAGAAGAGTGGAGGAGTAGAGAGGAGAAGAGTGGAGGAGTAGAGAAGAGAAGCCTGAAGGAGTAGAGAGGAAAAGAGTGGAGAGGAGAAGAGTGGAGGAGTAGAGAAGAGTGGAGGAGTAGAAAGGAGAAGAGTGGAGGAGTAGAGAGGAGAAGAGTGGAGGAGTAGAGAGGAGAAGAGTGGAGAAGAGAAGAGTGGAGGAGTAGAGAGGAGACGATTGGAGAAGTAGAGAAGAGAAGTGTGGAGGAGTAGAGAGGAGACAAGTGCAGGAGTAGAGAGGAGAAGAGTGGAGGAGTAGAGAGGAGAAGACTGGAGGAGTAGAGAGGAGACAAGTGGAGGAGTAGAGAGGAGACAAGTGGAGGAGAAGAGTGGAGGAGTAGAGAGGAGAAGAATGAAGGAGTAGAGAGGAGAAGAGTGGAGGAGTAGAGAGAAGAAGAGTGGAGGAGTAGAGGGGAGAAGAGTGGAGGAGTAGAGGGAAGAAGAGTGGAGGAGTAGAGAGGAGAAGAGTGGAGGAGTAGAGGGAAGAAGAGTGGAGGAGTAGAGTAGAGAATAGTGGAGGAGTAGAGAGGAGAAGAGTGGAGGAGTAGAGAGGAGAAGAGTGGAGGAGTAGAGAGGAGAAGAGTGGAGGAGTAGAGGGAAGAAGAGTGGAGGAGTAGAGTAGAGAATAGTGGAGGAGTAGAGAGGAGAAGAGTGGAGGAGTAGAGAGGAGACGATTGGAGGAGTAGAGAAGAGAATAGTGGAGGAGTAGAGAGGAGAAGAGTGGAGGAGTAGAGGGGAGAAGAGTGGAGGAGTAGAGAGAAGAAGAGTGGAGGAGTAGAGAGGAGAAGAGTGGAGGAGTGGAGAGGAGAAGAGTGGAGGAGTAGAGAGAAGAAGAGTGGAGGAGTAGAGGGGAGAAGAGTGGAGGAGTAGAGGGGAGAAGAGTGGAGGAGTAGAGGGGAGAAGAGTGGAGGAGTAGAGAGGAGAAGAGTGGAGGAGGATCCCCATTCAGTTGGTGTATGTGATGTCACTTAATCCCATGATCGCAGCATGGAATGTTCAGGCATCCTGGAAAACTGGGCTGAAGATCTCCCTCACTCCCTGAGGAGTCTCCCTGCAGATCAGACAGCTCGGTGTTCCTCCTAGGGATCAGACCATCCGCTCAAACCTGCTCCCAACTGAACCTGCATGTGGACCCACCCAGGAACGACAGAGCCCTGTCCTCCTCCCAAGCTTTCCACAGCTGCAGTCGGAATTCCAATCACATTCCTTCATGTTATTCCGAGCAGTGCCGGACTGAAGAAGATAGCGCGCTATGATCTGAATTTGATGGGATGTTGTTGAGTCAGCAGTCTGGTTTCCCGGATCCGAGCAACATTCCGTACAGAGGTACGAGGTAAATCCCTGGAAGCAGTCCGGAAGCCCGAACCGTGTGATGGTGGTGGGTGAGCTCCACAGCCTGCGTCTGCTCGTGAATCACCAACATAAGGAAGCGTAATTATCCCGACTTGTTACTACGGCGCCGCCGCGGCGCGTGCCAGGCAGTGTAAACCGTGGCACTAACCTCGACTGCCGTGATAACTTTAATTATGGCAGCGGGACGGAAAACTGGGATGAACGGAGTAATGACTTCCCATACGATCCGGAACGACTGTGCCACTTCCACACGAGCGCCAGGCTTAACGAGGCCTACATCTTTAAAACTGGGTTTATGATCTTCTCCACTCCGACTGTACACACCTGGGCCTGTCTGGAGCTGCCTGGGCCTGTCTGGACCCGCCTGGACCCGCCTGGACCCGCCTGGAGCTGCCTGGACCCGCCTGGACCCGCCTGGACCCGCCTGGACCCGCCTGGACCCGCCTGGACCCGCCTGAACATGTCTGGACCCGCCTGTACACGCCTGGACCTGTCTGGACCCGCCTGGACCTGTCTGGACCCGCCTGTACACGTCTGGATCTGTCTGGACCCGCCTGTACACGCCTGGACCCGCCTGGACCTGCCTGTACCCATCTGGAAATGCCTGGACCCGTCTGGACCCGTCTGGACCAGTCTGGACCCGTGTGAATCCCAACACAAACGACTCCCATAGAGAGACAGACTGGCCAATTTATTAGAAACCCTGTCTTATAGACCCACCTTCCTTTAAGACTGTAGCCCACTGTATAATGGGTCTGTGGGTGTTTCTGATAAAGTGGCCGGTGAGTGGAAGTATAACGGTGGGTGTTTCTGATAAAGTGGCCAGTGTGTGGAAGTAGAAGGTGGGTGTTTCTAATAAAGTGGCCAGTGTGTGGAAGTATAACGGTGGGTGTTTCTGATAAAGTGGCCAGTGTGTGGAAGTAGAAGGTGGGTGTTTCTAATAAAGTGGCCAGTGAGTGGAAGTATAAGGTAGGTGTTTCTAATAAAGTGGCCAGTGTGTGGAGGTAGAAGGGGGGTGTTTCTGATAAAGTGGCCAGTGTGTGGAGGTAGAAGGTGGGTGTTTCTGATAAAGTGGCCAGTGTGTGGAGGTATAAGGGGGGGTGTTTCTGATAAAGTGGCCAGTGTGTGGAGGTAGAAGGTGGGTGTTTCTAATAAAGTGGCCAGTGAGTGGAAGTATAAGGTAGGTGTTTCTAATAAAGTGGCCAGTGTGTGGAGGTAGAAGGGGGGTGTTTCTGATAAAGTGGCCAGTGTGTGGAGGTAGAAGGTGGGTGTTTCTGATAAAGTGGCCAGTGTGTGGAGGTAGAAGGGGGGTGTTTCTAATAAAGTGGCCAGTGTGTGGAGGTAGAAGGGGGGTGTTTCTGATAAAGTGGCCAGGTCTGTCTGTGTACCGGTAGGGACGTACCGATCACCACTCTGGATCAGAAGGGTCTGAGCTGGGTTGCCAGATGCTGTATTAAATCCCCAGCTAGAAAGAAAACTCTACAGCCAATCAGATGTCTCCGATGCCAGCTGTGAGCGGTAACCACAGGCCGCCGTGGAGCAGGGAGGTACGGAGCGCTGCAGGTCAAGCGCTTGTCACACTCATCCATCAGGCGGGGATGAAAGTGGCCGGATGATGGATCTCAGATTACCTCCTGCTGCGCCGCGGAAGACGCTCGGCAGAAATCCCTCTCGGGCGGGTCACCGTGGGGAGGTCCATCATCTCCAGGCGTCTGAGGATTACCTCCTTCACCTCCTCTGCTAGCCTCGTCGTTTTTCTCCCTCTACAGAGATTATTCCTCTGCTTCCGGCTCGTGATCCCTTCCCTTTCAGGAATCGGATATACGGCAGTCAGTCCGTCAGGCCTAGGAGCGCTAGGAGGCTAACGTGGCTAACAAGCAACAGGGACCTATGCTCCACCCGTTAGCACCGTGCTAACTGGACTGGAGCCCTAATTGTAAGGTGGCTTCAGACTCCCTGAGTGCCGGTTCTAGATAAGTCATCCGGGGTGGCAGGGAGATTCGCCAGGGTGCCACCAGGGGTTGGTGGGGAGGTTCGCCAGCCCTCTGATCCCACCTGCGATAGGAACCTGTAAGAGGGGGCCGGAATGCTGGGGAGTAAAGTCAGACCTGGCACATGCTCAGTGTGCAAGTGGGACAGGATGGGGACGAAGGCCGGGCTCTGCAGTGTTGAGGTTCTAGACTCTGGTCAGTCCATGGTTCTGATGGACTGACCAGGGGAGGGGCGGACTGAAACCCCTGTGTCTGATGCGGGGACAGTGTTGGTGTTGGGTCTTCCAGGTTTTCCAGGTGGTTGTTAGGAGTCTCTGTATTATCTGCCTTACTCTTTTTAAACCTGGACAGAAACTGCACAGTGAAACCAATTAGAGATCACCTATCTAGTACCTACCCTGATGACCTAGGTGGGCACAGTTGGGTGGCGACGATCGGTGGGGTCCGGCTACTTGTTAGCCACATAGCATGGAAGCCACCCAGGGTCACAGGAGCTTGTTGGATGATCGGCTGGACTGGAGTACGTGCGGAAGACTGGCTGAGTTAGATTCCTCACCAGACTGATACCCGAGGGAACTGGCATGACGGAGCGAGTGATCGGAATATCGAGAAGGGAATGTGGGGGGCAATTTCCGGTGAGTCGGTCACAGTCCAGTGCCGGGCCCAGACATTGACACCCTGGCAGAAAAGGCTCGGGGAAAATGGAGAACGAAATTGAAGTTGCTGGTAACTGAGCTGCAGACAATAGGAGGGCGGTGATATAGCGGCGTGCCGGTCCCCAGGCCCCGCGGACGGAATGACACGGGAGAAGGAAGCGGGAAGGGAAGAGTGCTTTCTTTGTGCAGATAGAAGCCATCACCAAAAATAGAGCGCAAGTGTAACCAGACACAATCTCAGGAACGCGACCGGCGCCAGCTGTGTCCTTATTTCAGAGGCACGCAGTCGCAGCAGGAGCCTCTGAGAGCGAATCGCTCGCTCAGAGGGACGCAGCAAAGAGCAAGGCTCGTTCTAGCGTTAGCATTCATGCTAGTGCGTCTGCCTGCCTCAATTATAGCCATCTCAGATCGCGGGAGCGGACCGGACTTCGGTTCAGAGCACCGGTGGGAGCGAGGAAGGCTTGGCCAACGGCGCTTGTGAAGTAAACAATGTTTTGTTTACTTTTAGCGGAGGAAAAACAAACATTCCAGTGCACTTACCATCATGGCTAAAGGTCTACTGTGGTTTACAGCAGCCTCAGATTTCCCTAGGTATCCGCTGGAATGTTAAACATTCCTGGCTGTTTGGAAACGTGAACAACCATGGCGTCATCGGCTAATGGGAATCAGTGCAGATGGGTCATATAGATGGACATGCTAGGTACATGGGTGGATGATTGAACTCGTAACTTTGCCACTGATGTCCAAGGATTCCATAGATCCCCAACTGTCCCACAGAGCTGGGAGCATGGAATGGTCCAGAGTCTCTTGGTCTACTGAAGCATTACGAGTTCCTCTCACTGGAACTAAGGGGCGGAGCCTAACTCCTGAACACCACCCCCACACCATAATCCCCCCTCCACCAAACTCTACACTCGGCACAGTGCAGTCAGACCAGTACTGTTCTCCTGGTACCGCCAAACCCAGACTCGTCCATCGGATGGAGTCCAGTGGTGGTGCTTTCCAGTGCTCTCCAACTCCAAGTCCTGGAACGTTACTTACCTCTGATGGTTCTTCAGGAAAAGGCTCGATATAGAACCATGAAGACACAACCCATTGCACCCATAAGCTACCCCAACTCTTCCGTCCCACTGATACATCGGATCCAATCGATCCGGGACTCGGATTGTGAGGAACTTGTGGTTGGAACCAGGCTCTGGAGGTAGGTAGATCTCCAGGACTAGAGTTGGAGAACACTGTTTTATTGGTGAGAACCAACAGAACCAAGCAATCATTGTTGGGTTTGTAAGGACATCAGTTTGGTGAACCTTCTGGACGTTCTAGATACACTCTGAGCCATGATCTTAGAAGGTTCTAGATAGGTGTTCCATGTAGGTGTTAGGAAGTAACTCCATGTCAGACAAATACTGATATACTGGTCATATCAAGAATGGCCCAAAAACCCCAATGCAAATCTCTGTTAGCTTAATGCTAAAGCACTGCTAGAAACCCATAGGGGTGCTAGCAGAAACTAGCGCTATTTAGCATGTGGGTTTCCTTTATTGTTGACATGTATGTCTCACATTGAAGGTATAGTCACGGGTTCACCTTTGACCTAGCTGGCAATCTGGTTGTCATAATCCGACTGTGGTCCAGGCCGACCTTAGCGTAGCCTGGATAAAACCATGTGGCCCCTGCTGGATGGTTTGATTGATACCGGACACAGTGGAAGTCATGTGTTGAGGCATGTGGTGAGTCTGAAGACCACGTAACCAGGAGCTTCACATACCCGTCTTTTATACGGCTCCTGTAAACATACCCCAGTAGACTAAGTAGAACCCAACTGAGCCGCTTTGGGCATGCGAAGGTTCCGCTCCTGCTCGGAACCTTCAGTGGTGTGTCACGTTGCGGTGCGGAGCTGAAGGAGCATCACTGAATGCCAGTTACCGTGGAAATCCAGTCTGTGTTTAGTCCACCTACATGCCGTACAAAGCCTCCATTCAAAACGCGGCGTAGGAAGCTGGTCTTGGACGCCGCAGCTGCACCTCAACACCATGTCGGCTTTCTAAAGCCTGGACGTGGGTGCGATAGGCAGGAGCCGACCTTTGACCTCCTATTATGACCCACTACCTCTTTATTCAGTCTAAAGTTTTTTGTAAAACGGTGTTGCATAAGGCGTCCTCAGGGGGCGGTGTTCTCGAGTCATGAATGGGAGGACTCTATGAAGGGCTAATGTTCAGAGTTAACTGTCTGTGTCCATAAACAACCTTACCCATAATACCCAGAACACTTTGTAGGTTCCACCCAGTTCATATAGAACATAGTGGGGCAGTTCCGTGTCATTTAGTTCAACTGTCTCGGAACAGATTACCTAGAACCTCATACCTACCTGACTAGAAGGACTGTAGGACAGTGCTACCAACACAACGTTAACTACAAAGTTTTACATTGTAAATCCCAACGTCACTCCAACACTGAGACACCACAGGGGGCGCTCTCTTCATGGTGTACTGGAGATACCCGGATGGTGTTCTACTCCAGTCAGAGGTTCTAGTGTACAGGTGGAGCTATCTTCATTATGTACTGGAGATCCCCGGATGGTGTTCTACTCCAGTCAGAGGTTCTAGTGTACAGGTGGAGCTATCTTCATGGTGTACTGGAGATACCCGGATGGTGTTCCACTCCAGTCAGAGGTTCTAGTGTACAGGTGGAGCTATCTTCATTATGTACTGGAGATCCCCGGATGGTGTTCTACTCCAGTCAGAGGTTCTAGTGTACAGGGGGAGCTATCTTCATGGTGTACTGGAGATACCCAGATGGTGTTCTACTCCAGTCAGAGGTTCTAGTGTACAGGTGGAGCTATCTTCATGGTGTACTGGAGATACCTGGATGATGTTATACTCCAGTCAGAGGTTCTAGTATACAGGGGGAGCTATCTTCATGGTGTACTGGCGACACCCGGATGGTGTTCTACTCCAGTCAGAGGTTCTAGTGTACAGGTGGAGCTATCTTCATGGTGTACTGGAGATACCCAGATGGTGTTCTACTCCAGTCAGAGGTTCGAGTGTACAGGGGGAGCTATCTTCATGGTGTACTGGAGATCCCCGGATGGTGTTCTACTCCAGTCAGAGATTCTAGTTTACAGATGGAGCTATCTCCATGGTGTACTGGAGATACCCAGATGGTGTTCTACTCCAGTCAGAGGTTCTAGTGTACAGGGGGAGCTATCTTCATGGTGTACTGGAGATACCCAGATGGTGTTTTACTCCAGTCAGAGGTTCTAGTGTACAGGGGGAGCTATCTTCATGGTGTACTGGAGAGACCCGGATGGTGTTCTACTCCAGTCAGAGGTTCTAGTGTACAGGTGGAGCTATCTTCATGGTCTACTGGAGAGACCCGGATGGTGTTCTACTCCAGTCAGAGGTTCTAGTGTACAGGTGGAGCTATCTTCATGGTCTACTGGAGAGACCCGGATGGTGTTCTACTCCAGTCAGAGGTTCGAGTGTACAGGCGGAGCTATCTTCATGGTGTACTGGCGATACCCGGATGGTGTTCTACTCCAGTCAGAGGTTCGAGTGTACAGGGGGAGCTATCTTCATGGTGTACTGGCGACACCCGGATGGTGTTCCGCACACTACAGTAGTATGCACCACACGCTAATACAGTCACATGACCAGTTCCCTCACATTTACCTCAGAGCTGTTATTACTGTATCCACTGTTTAGAGCTAGCTGCTGCTAACGCTGCTCAGTTCACGGCAGCTAGCACTGGGGAGCTAAACGTAGTCCTGCTGTAGTGTGTCCAGTCCAACCATTCTATCATGCTAATTACTTCCTGTCCCTCGTTAAAAGGGAGACAATCAGACGTCTGATTCAGCGAATTCCCTACGTGTGGTATAGGTGTGTCCAGACCTTTGACGGCCCCCCCGTGCGCCTGCATAGGTTTCTTCTAGCCGACCTCCAGCAGCAGCCGACGGTTCCCCACCTAGTTGGGATATAGTGCACCCGCTGACACCGGCGCTGGAGCCAGACAGCTCCCACAAATCCATTATCCTCGTCCTTCACTCTTCACCTCTAAAAGGAGAAAAAATCACCTGAGGTGTCAGCGAGACAGCCCCGCTCACTTTGAGCTAAAGACTGAGCTCCGGCAAGCTGGAATTGGCTCCGGATCTCTGGGAGCGGAAAAAAAACCCCAACGAATTAATGACTGTGACAGCCGAGAGGAACAAAACGGTGCATCTCAATGATGCCAGAGGCGAGAAAGTCCTTGAGACAGCCACCGGTGACTCAACAGGAGCGCAGGAGGAGGCAGGAACAGGACGCATCACGTATAGGCATGGATCATGACGTCATCCGGTTTAGGTCACGCGCTATAGGCCACCGCTAACTGGACGTGAGGGTTCTCTCAGCTGACCTCCAGGGTCTAATCAGATCCAACCTGATTCCGCAATTCCTTCATTCTGCGGTAGGGGGTTCCTCCAGCACCCAGCCCCCTCAATCCTCATTCCTACCCTCATATCCATCCCAACCCACCTCCACAAACAGGAAGCATGGAAAAATATCCAGTCCCTTACCAACATGCCTCTTCAGTGGGCTTCCATCAAGCTAATTAGAGGTCTAATCCTTACAACCGGACAGATACAGCTGTGCTTATCCGTAATGGGAAGCATTTCCAAATCTGCCAGAAGTCAGACCGTCGTATTTTCATTACAGTCATATGACAAATTTCCAAAAATTCATGTTGTGTTGATTTTCTAATTGAAAATGATTCAACAAAGCTCCTACAGAGAACACACCTCAATAAAGTGAAAGTGAAATGAAGTTTATATGATTTACAGAAAGTGTGCAATAATTGTCTAAACTAAAGTAGGCAGGTGTATAAATTTGGGCACCAAATAAAACCTTTAGTAGATCCTCCTTTCTCAGAAATACCAGCCTCTAAACGCTTCCTACAGCTTCTAATGAGAGTCTGGATTGTGGCTGGTATTTTAGACCATTCTTCTTTACAGAACATCTCTAGTTCATTCAGGTTTGATGGTTTCCGAGCATGGACAGCTCTCTTTAAGTGACACCACAGATTTTCAATAATATTCAGGTCTGGGGACTGAGATGGCCATTCCAGAACGTTGTACTTGTTCCTCTGCAGGAATGCATTAGTAGATTTTGAGCAGTGTTTAGGGTCGTTGTCTTGTTGGAATGTTTCTCACAGTGGAGACGGAAAGCTGAAATCTCTGAGAGAGCTTTCTGTATCCTTCCCCTAAACCATGACGGTGAACAATCTTTGTTTTCAGATCATTTGAAAGTTGTTTTGAAACTTACAATTGCCCCCCTTAAATACCCTTTCTCATAACTGGAGTCACCTGTGTATGGAGGTCAAGGGTCACTGAACTTACCAAACCAAATTTGAGTTCCAATAATTATTTCTAAAGGTTTTGAAATCAATAAAATGACAACAGTGCCCAAATTTATGCACCTGCCTACTTTTGTTTAACCAATTATTGCACACTTTCTGTAAATCATATAAACTTCATTTCACTTCTCAGATATCACTGTGTTTGTCCCCTATATGATATATTTAATGCAATTTTTTATCCAAACAATCAATACTTTATAAAGGCAAATCAGGAAAATTAACAACGCTGCCCAAACTTTCACACCCCACTGTATATGAAAATATAGAATTTTTAATTATATTAAACAGTTTATGCCCTACAGAGGTGGTGTACTGTACACGTGAGATACTAGTATGTGCAGCCTTGAGGAACCCTGGGTACTATCATCTTTGGAGAACCCCGCCTTTGGAGAACCTCAGAAGTCACACTAGGCCAAATTTCACATCGTCTTAATGAAGAATCCGGATTCTTAATTGGCTGAATTTGGTAAATTTGCCTTCGGACCGCTTTCTATGTGAGACATTCTCTCCACTGGGAACTGTATCTCCCAACTAGTAACTCTACAGGGGGAGAAGAAACCCCTGTTCAGGTTAGTTATTAATATGAATTAATAAAAGTTAACCAAATTAAAGCTGATAATGTTATTAGAATTAGAGATCATTCTGTAATTCTGGATCCTTTCTTTCGAAATTTCAACAAAGCTACTTTCGAGCTTTCGATCATATAAAAATAAGTAAGAAGTGGAGGTGCAGGGTTTTGGTAACACTATACTGTAGGGCTACATGAGGCCTAGATAAGATTGTCATGGCAACCCAACTAGTAGAGAATGTCCCTAGAACTTTAGCTACTAAAGTTGCCTAGAAATTCAGAAGAATGTTTTAAAGGGCGTGGTTTAATCTCACCTTCAAAAAAACGATTTTGAGATAAACATCTCAGATGGTGGTCCTGTAAGGCAGAACGTTCTATGTTACACAATACCAAAAGTAGAACATCGGGAAAACGTTACTGAGAACCGAACATTCTCCACCCGTTAGAAAGAACATTCGGGGAACCCAAAAAAACCTTCATGAATGGATCATTACACTGCGTATTCTTAGGAACTGATTCTGAGACCCGAGCTAACACTACGTACATTGAGGCTTACGAAGGCTTATATCGATACACGTTATCCATCAACCCGGCTACTTCAGCTGGTGCTGATCTAAATGGGCTTTGGTCTGAGATTGGGTTCAGATTCAGGTCTTCAGTGTGCACGTTAAGCTAACACAGCTTGTTATTGTTTGGCGGTTTTCCCAATCTGAGGTGTAGGTTGGTAGAATAGGCTTCACAGAAGTTGAGTAGTGCCTCCACTAAAGTGCAGCTAAGGGGTGTCACACGTCCGGGTTCTCGCCCTCTGATCCCCGGAACTCCACCATCAACATCTCCCAGAATCCACCATCTAATGACATCCCTGTCACGTGTCCCTCACCTACCAATCCCGTCTGGTTTCCTTGACTGAGATCACCTGGGTTCTGATTCCACACACCTGTTAATCGTTTAGTCTGTCGGGTCTGCCTCAAGTCTTCGCCAAGTATCGCCAACTCCCGTTACCTTACCGAGTGGCCTAGTGATCCTCATTCTGACTTCCTGGTTCCTGACTCTGTTTGACCTCTGGTTCGCCCTCTGGTTCGCCCCTTCTCTTCTTCTACCCTGTTATTGGTTGCCCTGTTCTGATTGCTTACTTGGTTTTACTTCTGCCTGCCTCTTCTGTCTGCCTCTCGTCTGACTTTGCCTGTCCCCTGTACTACGTTGACTTGGACCCAGCCTTGAGGCATATGTGGGGTACGCTGTTATGTAGGGTTAAGTCAGTTGGCATGACATGCTTATGAAGCATTATAACCAGTACCCTATAGTACAGGGTTACCAAGTTTGTTTAATGGCCTACACTGGGATCTCAAGCCGAGTCATAAAGCAACCCACCACTCTCCCAGAAACCCGGAAATCTGAGTACTACTGATCCCCCCGCTCTGAGGAGTCCTGAGTCGCAAACCTGGCCCACCACAGACAGAAGCAGCCACTCTCACACATCATCCAACACGATGGTATCCAACCCTGCATCCCAGTCCAACCATTTTAGTGTCTGCCCTGCTCCCAACACAGCTGATCCAACCAGCCTGCTAATTAGCAAGCCCTCCCTGAATTCGGCTGGGTGGTTCTGGCAGTAAGTCCCTGAAATGTGCAGGGCCGTCCAGGACCAGGGCTTGGAGCCACTGATCTAGCAAATCCCATTCAAATGGCGACAACCAAATCCTAAGAGTCAACAGTAGTAATCCCCTTCACATATTCCACAGCCACCGCTATATCTAATGTTTACATCTGCCGTCCCGTGGCCCTCGTGGTCTGGGGGGCTCGGAGGCCCATGGCAATCAAAGGCTCCTGAGCCCTGGACCCGACAGACCACGCGGTAATCCATCCCTGGAAGCCCAAAGCCTGTTTGAGAGATACCAAGTGACTAACCAAGCAAATTACATTGTCTTTTTTTATTAATTGAAAGCAGTGTTTTGTATGGGGTGGTGGTGGGGTGCGGGGTGGTGGTCTTTGGGGGAAGTCAAAAGCCTTTCTTGCATAAATGATTCTGCCTTGAAATAAAAGAGACTCAATATTCATAGTTGGGTTTTTTTGAGTGCAAGCAACAGACAGAACTGAATTCCATTTGCAGCAAATGGAACACAGAGACTCTTGAAACTACAAAAAGCCCCCATGCAAATCTCGGCATAAATAATTAAGCTGACTCGGAAAAAGGCCTCCAATCCGAGGCGCTCAATCTGGGTCATCTGTATGTAAAGGAAGCTTTGTAATCAAGGCGCGAAGAGGAGGGGGAATCAATCTACCCTTCCCAGAGACATCCAATGATTTATTGACCTTAGGACCAGACTCAAGTCCCTTACCCCCGATCTGGTTCGGAGGACAGAGGCCGAGGGGGGGAGGAAAGCACAAACTGATCGATAAGGCATTCATTCGGACCGGAAAGAGAACAAACGCACCTCGGAGCAGCGCAGCCTCATGAATTCCCCAGTTTGTCACACAATCTGATTCACCATTGGTCGGTCGCGATGGTCCTTAGATCAGGGATTCGGTTTGAAAGGGGTTCCTTCAATGCCGTCTTTGAGCTGAGACACTTAGGCGGTGCGGCATGAGCTCAACAGGAGGGGGGCAGGGGAAAGAGGATCGGAATAATCAGACAAAGGCTTCAAAGCGAGTCCCTCGGAACGGGAGAGAGACAAACACTCGAGGAAAATAGCCACACAGAAATAGCGGTTTGCTTTTCGCCCCTCGCATCGCAGTCCTGACCTTTACGGCACAAATCGGCGTTTAAGGGAAGGTGCCGGTGAAAGCCGCCTCGCCGCTTCAGTTTGAAAAGACAATTACATCAGCACCCTTATTTCTGGGGGCCAAGGAAGGGGTTGGTCTACGGGACGTAAAGAGCGAGATAACCTTGGCCTACTTGAGACAGGCACTCGGACTGGTGGTACTAATTATAAAAGCTCAGACGCAGACAGTGCCGTCGCGCTCTGGGTTGCTGCCAAGAACGCCTGGGAAAGAAAAATGAAAAGGAGGCGCAAGAGTGTGACCATTCCTGAGACCCAAATTCTGGCCTAGCCAGGAGCATTCGCTGCCTTCGTGTGCTGTCGGCGAGCGAGGCAACAAGTGAGGGAGGCCTACAAGTTGTCCATGAACTGATCCCTTCAAGCAGCAGTGGCAAGGAATTCCAACTTTGGACAAATTTTTGATTTCCCTGATTTTCCGGATTTTCCGGATTTTCCCTGACTCTGTTCCTGGCCTTGCCCACCTCATCTTGGTGGAGGAACGAAGGGTTTCAGTGGTCAGTCTAAGAATCTTACTAGATACAACTTACTAAGTAAGTAAGTAGTTAGGGAGACGCCAAAACAGATCAGGCTAGCTAACAAGCTACCGCACTGGTCACCCAACATTTGCCCTCGAGGTCACCTTCCAGTTCCAATCACAATCTGCCACAGCTGCACCAGCAAATTGAGAACCTTGATTGGTGGTTACGGTACATGCAGATTGGAACTCTGCAGAGCAGTAGAGCTCCAGGATTAGGGTTGGGGACCCTTGAGGTAATGTTTGCCAAGTACTCGTTAAGAAGAGCCCTTGATCGTTTGGACTTGGCAAGCTGCACCACATGAAGGCAGCTTTAGTTTTAGAGCAGTGGTCACCAACCCTGCACCTGGGCATCTACCTCGATGAAGAGTTAACCTCCAACCCTGACTGAACACACTTGATCCAGATAATCGGTGGATCAGGTGAAGCTTGGGTTGGGTTGAAGCTGAATTCTGGAGGAGGGTAGATCTCCAGAGGCGGGGTTGATAGCAAGAGTGCTAACACCATCACATCATGGCCAGAATCTTGGCTCTCAGGTGGGGAACAGGAGGCTTAAAGGTCTCCCAGGCTGGCCCAGAGACAGGTCATTACAGGAGTCCGAGAACAAAGCCAACTTGAAAAACAGTGAGAGTCACCGGGTGATGGGAACGGTGCCGCAGTGGAGCGCTGGTCTGGCTCATTTGTGGATTTTCTGGGATTATGGTTTATTGTTGTCAGGAATACGACCTGGCCAGAAATGTCATCTGATTATTTGACTTGTTTGGTTGACCGCCAAGGACCCTGGATTACCCTGCTGGGGCAGCAACATGCAGACGGGCACTTTACAACAACACGTCCTCAACAAAGCTGTTTATTCCAAACCGTGCGGTGCAAACGGTTAGGAGCAGCGCAGAACCAATGACTCCAGAGAAAGAGGAGGGAGTATTGTGAATTTGTTGGAGATTAAATTATTATAATCAAGTTGTCAAATAGCGAAACATTAGATCCAAAAAATCAACCCAGTTTGGAGTGAAACCAGCAGGCACAGTTGAGTTGTCCACACATCTACTAGACCTAGTCATTAACTGCTGAGTGAAATCAGTCAGTCTGAGCAGGGAAATCGTTAAACCATGCTGCAGACCCGGAAGACCGGAACCGGACTCTGCAAAGTCACCTCTAACCATTCCGGCCTGAAAGACAATAAAATGGCTCTGAGTCGGTCGTGTCTGGAATGGAATCCTTACCATTAACATACAGTACAAAAGTTTAATAAGATGAAACCAAATTGTTTGATTCAACCACTGAAATTTCCCTAACCCATCAATCACTGAAATTTCCTTATCCTCTCAACCACTGAAATTTCCTTAACCCATCAATCACTGAAATTTCCTTAACCCATCAATCACTGAAATTTCCTTAACCCATCAATCACTGAAATTTCCTTAACCCATCAATCACTGAAATTTCCTTAAACCATCAACTACTGAAATTTCCTTAACCCATCAATCACTGAAATTTCCTTAAACCATCAACCACTGAAATTTCCTTAACCCTCAATCAGTGAAATTTCCTTAAACCATCAACTACTGAAATTTCCTTAACACATTAACCACTGAAATTTCCTTAACCCATCAATCAAAGAAATTTCCTTACCTTCTCCATTACTGAAATTTTCTAAACACATCAATCACTGAAATTTCCTTAGCCCATCAACCACTGAAATTTCCTTAGCCCATCAATCACTGAAATTTCCTTAGCCCATCAACCACTGAAATTTCCTTAACACATCAACCACTGAAATTTCCTTAACCCATCAATCACTGAAATTTCCTTAACACATCAACCACTGAAATTTCCTTAACCCATCAACCACTGAAATTTCCTTAACCCATCAACCACTGAAACGTCCTTAACATCTCAACCACGTCCTTAACCTCCATTCAACCACCTGATCACGATAAATTTCCTAACTTAACCACCAACATCAAAACCACTGAAATTTTCCTTAACCCAATCAATCACCTAAAATTTCCTTAACCGCGCATCAAACCACTGAAATTTCCTCTGTTACCCATACAATTATAGCCCATCAACCCACTGAAATTTCATTAACCTTAACAACATCAATTTTCCTTAACACTCAATACCACTGAAATTTTCCTTAAAGCCACAATACCCATCCTTATACTCAGTCTTCAACCACTGAAATTTCCTTAACCCATCAATCACTAAAATTTCCCTAACCCATCAATCACTGAAATTTCCTTAACCCATCAACCACTGAAATCTCCTTAACCCATCAACTACTGAAAATTCCATAACCTCCCAGCCAAAGAAATTTCCTTAACCCATCAATCGCTGACATTTCCATAACAAATCAGTTACTCAAATTTCTCTAACCCTCAACCACTGAAATTTTCCAAATGTTGTTATTCCATGTCATTTTCCAAAAATAAAAGAAAACAAAGGACCCTATACATTAATACCTGAGAAACAATTAGGACAGTGCTTAGGTTCTACCAGACTTATTATTCAGGATATTAATGTCGAGAATGTGATTATATTATAAATTCAATATCTAGAATGAAGTTCTAAAGAAGTTAAAATCCAGAATGCAGTTCTAATAAAATAATATAGAAAATAAGATTTAAAGAAAATTATATTAAGAATAAAGTTCTAATTAAACTGACATGCAGACCTAACATCTACTAATATTTATATCCACACTGAAGTTCTATTCATACAGAATGAAGTTCAAATAAAATAAATATCCAGATATAAATTCTAATAAAATAAAGATCCAGAATGAAGTTCTGATACGAATAAAACCAATAGTAAGATCCAAATGAAATTAACATCCAGAATGAAGTTGTAATAAAACAACAAGCAAAATAATGATTTAGAGAAATTAAAATTGAGAATGAAGATCAATTAAAATTTATAGTTCTAAAATTGCCATCCAAAATGAAGTTCTAATAAGGTTAATGCCATTAGTGAAATTCTAATGAAATTAATATCAAGAATAAAGTTCTACTGACATTAATGTCCAGAAAGCAATTCTAATGAAATTCATATACAGAATAAAGTTCTAATAAGATTAATACAAATGCTGGAATTCTAAAGAAATCAATGTCCAGACTGAAACTGTAATAAAATTGATATTAAATAAAGTTTGAAATCATCAAAATGAAGTTCTACCAAAATTGGCATCTAGATGTAAATTCTAATATATCAACATCCAGGATGACATTTATATCAGATTAATACCAGTAGTGACATTCTAATAAAATTAATATCCAGAAAAATGTTCATTCTGGATGTTTGTGTTTGTAATGAACTTCTAATGAAATTAATATCTCAATGTAAATTTTAATAAAATTACCATTCACAATAAACTTCTAATGACATTAATGTCCAGAAAGCAATTCTAATCAAATTCACATTCATATCCAGAATGAAGTTCTAATAAAATTACCATCCAGAATGAGGCTCTAATAAAATCATGTTGAACGAAATAAAACTGATAGAATGGATGTTGATATTCAGAATGAAGTTCTACTGACGTTAATATCCAGAACAAAGCTCTAATAAAACAAATATTCAAAATGAAGTTCTAATAAAAGTAATATCTAAATGTAAATTCTAATTTCTAAAATTCTAAATTATAATAAGTTTAATACCAGTAGTGAGATTTTAATAATATTGATATCCAGAATGAACCTGTATTAAAATTGATATTCAGAATGAAGTTTTGCTGACCTTAATATCCAGAATTAAGTTCTAATAAAGTTCAAAATGAAGTTCTAACAAAACTAGCATCTAGATGTAAATATTAATATATCAACATCCAGACTGAAATTCATATCAGATTAATACCAACAGTGGAAATTCTAATTAAATTAATATCCAAAATGAAATTCTAATCAGATTAATACCACTAGTGAGATTCTAATGAAATTAATATCCAGAAAAAAGTTAATTCTGGATGTTTGTATTTGTAATAAACTTCTAATGAAATGAATATCTCAATGTAAATTTTAATAAAATGACCATCAACAATAAACTTTTAATGATATTAAAGTCCAGAAAGCATTCTAATTAAATTTGCATTCAAATCAAGAATGAAGCACTAATAAAATTACCATCCAGAATGAAGCTCTAATAAAATTAATAACAATAGTGAGATTCTACAGAAATAGAAGTTCATGTTGAACAAAATAGAATGGATAGAATGGATGTTGATATTCAGAATGAAGTTCTACTGATGTTAATATCCAGAACAAAGCTCTACTAAAATGAATATCCAAAATTAAGTTCTAATGAAAATAATATCTAAATGTAAATTCTAATTTCTAATATTCTACATTCTAGTAAGTCCAATACCAATAGTGAGATTTTAATTATATTGATATCCAGAATGAAACTGTATTAAAATTTATATTCAGAATGAAGTTTTGCTGACATTAATATCCAGAATTAAGTTCTAATAAAGTTCAAAATGTTCAAAATGAAGTTCTAACAAAAATAGCATCTAAATGAAAATTCCAATATAATCAACATCCAGAATGAAATTCTTATCAGATAAATACCAATAATGGAGATTCTAATTAAATGTATATCCAAAATGAAATTCCAATCAGATTAATACCACTAGTGAGATTCTAATTAAATTAAAATCCAGAAAAAAGTTAATTCTGGATGTTTATATTGGTAATTAAGTTCTAATGAAATAAATATCTCAATGTAAATTTTTATAAAATCACCATCAACAATAAACTTCTAATGACATTAAAGTCCAGAAAGCAATTCTAATCAAATTTACATTAATACCCAGAATGTACTTCTAATAAAATTAATAACAATAGTGAGATTCTACCAAAGTAGAACTTCATGTTGAATGAAATAGAACTGATAGAATGGATGTTTATATTCAGAATCAAGTTCTACTGACATTAATATCCAGAACAAACCTCTAAAAAACGAATATCCAAAAATGAAGTTCTAATAAAAGTAATATCTAAATGTAAATTCTATGTAAATTTCTAATATTCTAGATTCTAGTAAGTTTAATACCAATTGTGAGATTCTAATGTTATTGATATCCAGAATGAAACTGTATAAAATGAATATCCAGAATGAAGTGATGATAACATTTCCACCAGTAGTGAGATATTAATATCCATCCTGAGTGAAGCAGGTGTATTTGTACAGGTACACTCTATAATCTAATAATAATGAACTTATTAATGACGAAGATTCCAAACTCCAGCAGACCTAACAGAGACCGCAGCCTGCTGATCATCTCAGCACACCATTCTTGCCTGCTCCTCATATCCCTGGACAACACTTCCGCCCCGAGTGTCCCGGCTCTAAAGACATATTTAGATCCATCACTGGAAATGACCGAATCAGGTGACGCACCTGCTTCCCCGTCCCCTCCGCACATCTGTGCCCAGAGCCACACACGGTGCCTAACCTTCATTAGCACAGCCTCCCCTCTCTTACTCCACACGCAGTCCAAGTCCAAGTGATAAGAGCTTATGTCTATTAGCATCATGCTAGTCATGCGATGTACTGTAGTCCATGTTTATGATGGTCATAATCCAGAACAGCCTTTCAGAGGGATGCGAGGCTCAGAGCTGCAGATGTGGATTTCCAGATGTTTGTTTATGATATATACGCATGTATGTTGTGTAATTTGTTTACGTTATTTGGTTATAGATGCTTTAATTGGTGTATAGTTATATCCAAATCGTCAGTGACCAATGAAAACCATGCATCTCCATTTTTGGCCGTTTCCACTTTGATGGATCATGTGATCCCAGCAGCTGCTGTTTACACTGTGTGAGAATTTCCTGATGATGGGACCCACAGAAACGGGTCTAAACTGCTTGGGAAGACGTTCGGTTCCATTGACTTACATTCAAATGAAACCGGGTTTTTGGCCTGTGCTGTAAAGTTTTGGAGATACTGGTTTCCTTTGGACGGTATGATGGTGTATCCATGGTCCATGCTGGTGCTGATGTTCTAAGTGTATAAGAGGACACTTCCTCTACACCCTCTATCCTTTAAAACAAAAACTCTATCTATCTATCTATCTATCTATCTATCTATCTATCTATCTATCTATCTATAATATATATAAAAACATATTTCCATAGACAAAATTTGGTTTTACTACAGAGAACTGTTCTCTGTAAATGCTGTGTTAACTTATTTACAACTGGAACATCAACTAAACACAGAGTAGAACCAAGGTACACGCATAGAACCTTTGACATATGACATATATATATAATTGTAATATTGCTCATGCATGTGAACACACAATATATATATATTGTGTGTTCACATGCATGAGCAGTATTAAAATTAAAGTAGCCCCTCCCCCCAGAGCTGTTGGAGGCGGCAGGTGCTAAAATTAAGAAATATATATATATAACAATAACATAAAAATATGAAAACTGTTCCCAGTGTTGGTGAAGGTAACCAGACGTCCCCTCTAAAAGCTCCCTCACAGGAAGCTCCTACAGGAGGTGGTTCTGAATACGCTGCCTGATGTCTGAGACGCTGTTTATGATAGTGTGGAGAAGATCTCAGCCTTAAACTCCATTCATGGTGGAGGGATACATGCTGCAGGGCGCTGTGAGGTCAAATAGTCCCCCAAAGGAACTTAGTATTTCCAGGTTTTCCAGATTTTCATCATCAACATTCCATACACACTCAGAAGACACGTGTAGGTTCACTGGTAGGTTAGATATGCGTCATAGATGTGCTTGGACCCCTGGTTCCCATCACCACCACCACCTCAAAGAACACCTGACCCATTTCACACCAAACCCTCCACTCGGAGTTACGCTTCAGCTGTTAGCTTGCTAGCTACGTTAGCCTCGTAGCTCCAGCGTAAAAGCACTAACGAGGCTGACTCCATAAAGGCAGCTCTTGAGGAAGAGGAAGCCTGACTCCTGGCTAACGGGCAAGGCTTGTTTCGTTCGTCCGTATCTCCAGCGGGCTTCTGTTAGCCGGAGACGTTATGCCATATGTCACTGGGTTTTAGTGCGGGGTTAGAAACGCATCTCTGGCGCTTTGACCCTTCCAGACAGATCCCATCAGGCTACCTCGCCCTGACGTGATCTTTAGCATTTGCGAGGCGGATGACTCTGTATCCTACCAACAGCACTCGAGGGCAACGGTGGCTTGCTTGCTTTCCGTCGCTGCCCTTCTACAGAACACGGCTGCAATGAATACACATCCTTCAAAGCCAGACGCCAGTCCTCCGTAACCGTAACCCGTTATTCGTTCGCTTGTTTGTCTGTCTGTTTGTTTGTTTTGTGGTTTGTTTGTTTGAAGGCAAGCCAACCATGCACAGGCACGAGACGAGACGACTCTCTTTACAGTGTTGTAATGAAAGCAGCCCCAGCGTAGACATCACTCAACCTCAACCACACTTTATTTAACCAAACAGTTAGCAGGTGGAACGTAGCAAAAGAGCAAAGGAGACTCTTTCGGAGACAGTTTGTGTTTTTTTTGGGGGGGGAGGAAATAAAATGGAACAAATAATAGATGAGCCACAATGTCCCGCGGGATTCCAGAGTGCAGCAACGGTAATTACCCTTCCATGTGTGGCGAGAGAGAGAGAGAGAGAGAGAGAGAGAGAGAGAGAGAGAGAGATGAATAGATAAACATAAACCAGCTGTACTGGAATAACAGAACCAGAAGTGTGGCTGCAGTCGTCTGCTAGATGGCTATTTGCCCACCCACACCCATTTCACAGTACTGAGGAAGAGGCCTCGTCTTACCCCGGGCCCGCTAAGTGCTAACGAGACGCTAAGCTGCACGTGTCGTCGCCATCGTTGTGACCCCAGTTGCCAAAACATGACCTGCAAGGCAGCTTTGCTTGGGCCTACTGTTGTGGAACCGTCGCTGAGGTACAGGTACCACCTCCTACAAGGTTCTAGGCCTGCTTGTATTTATAAAACAAGGGGACGACGCTGGAAGGAACCCTAGCTGTGGCTCGATGGAGCACCTGTGAAATGGTACATGGGAGATATCTGGACTGGGAGTCTGGGCTGGGAGTCTGGACTGGGAGTCTGGGCTGGGAGTCTGGGCTGGGAGTCAGGACTGGGAGTCTAGACTGGGAGTCTGGGCTGGGAGTCTGGACTGGGAGTCTGGACTGGGAGTCTGGGCTGGGAGTCTGGACTGGGAGTCTGGACTGGGAGTCTGGACTGGGAGTCTGGACTGGGAATCTGGGCTGGAGTCTGGATTGGGAGTCTGGACTTGGGAGTCTGGATTGGGAGTCTAAACTGGAAGTCTGGACTGGGAGTCTGGACTGGGAATCTGGGCTGGGAGTCTGGGCTGGGAGTCTGGACTGGGGGTCTGGGCTGGGAGTCTGGATTGGGAGTCTGGACTGGGGGTCTGGGCTGGGAGTCTGGATTGGGAGTCTGGACTGGGAGTCTGGACTGGGAGTCTGGACTGGGTGTCTGGACTGGGGGTCTGGGCTGGGAGTCTGGGCTGGGAGTCTGGACTGGGAGCCTGGACTGGGAGTCTGGACCGGGAGTCTGGACTGGGAGTCTGGACCGGGAGTCTGGACTGGGAGTCTGGACTGGGAGTCTGGGCTGGGAGTCTGGACTGGGAGTCTGGGATGGGAGTCTGGACTGGGAGTCTAGACTGGGAGTCTGGACTGGGAGTCTGGATTGGGAGTCTAGACTGGGAGTCTGGACTGGGAGTCTGGGCTGGGAGTCTAGACTGGGAGTCTGGACTGGGAATCTGGACTGGGATTCTGGACTGGGAGTCAGGATTGGAAGTCTAGACTGGGAGTCGGGACTGGGAGTCTGGACTGGGAATCTGGACCGGGATTCTGGACTGGGAGTCGGGATTGGAAGTCTAGACTGGGAGTCGGGACTGGGAGTCTGGACTGGAAATCTGGACTGGGAGTCTGGACTGGGAATCTGGCTTGGGAGTCTAGACTGGGAGTCTGGACTGGGATTCTGGACTGGGAGTCAGGATTGGAAGTCTAGACTGGGAGTCGGGACTGGGAGTCTAGACTGGGAGTCTGGACCGGGAGTCTGGACTGGGAGTCTGGATCTGGTGAAATAGTGCTAGGTAGGCTTCCCTAGTCGTCCCCCTATCTTTCAGAAGCAAAGCAGCCTGATCCCAGGTCAGATCAAAGGACAGCGTTCACCCGGAGCTTCTCAGACGCAACCAAGGAGCTTTGGCTCTGGGCTTTATCAGGTTGAGATGCAACAGCGACATCTAGAGGCGGGCCTCCGACTGGAGAAAGCAAACCTATGCCTGTACAGCGTCCACCGAGCCGTCCGTGTGGTGGACCTATTTACACCGCTTGCTTCACAGTAACGGACATGTCAGGTACAAAAAACCAAGGAGGGAAAAAAAGCCATTCCCCTTTCTCCTGTGTGGGCGGAGTTAATGGCTTCAGGAACGCTCACGATGATCAAAAGTCAATAATAATAACATTAATACTAATATTAATAATAATAATAGGCTTTCGTGAAGAAGGTTCCCTTATAAACCAGCCAGAACAGTCCCCCCAAAAACATCTGGAAACGAAAAAAATAAAACAAACGACGCCATCGGCAACCTTCCGAGACCCCCGTGGTCCGGGCAGAGTCTGTCCATCGAGACCACCCACAAGCTCACCAACCGTTTCAGCTACATTGTACATGTTGCAGTATGAGAGGACGTTACCCCGGTCATGCCTATCTCCGCACCCACGTCAGCGACTGGCACTCTGCGTAGTAACACAATAGTACATTCAGAAGGAGACCACCCTGCGGGACCCTCGGCCCCGGAACTCAGATAAATAATACTTCCAATATCAACAATCAGAAAATGGGAGAACAGAAAGAAGCCTACATGCATGCCCGGCTCGCCCCCCCACCCGAACACCGCCTCCCCGTTCCCGGGAAAACCGAGAGGGAAGCGACGAATACAAATCCGAATCGCGATTTTCCACGAAAAATAGAGAAATGGCACTTTTCATATATTCATATAGAGTTTATATTTTTTGATATTTATATATTTATATATATATATTTATACTGATATCATGAAAGAAGGGTCGAGTTGGCATCTTTGTAACTATGGTATGGTTCCCGGTGTGAGTCGAAACCATGCGAATCATGCAGATATGTTACAGTTCCTTATGTACATTACATTCATGCACCTTGCACTCGTGCACCGTTTTCCAGGTCCCCTGGTTCTCCAGTTTTCAGTCTGAATGCGGCAGAGACAGCGAGGAAAGGGAGGATGGCGGGAGGGAGGGAGGGAGGGAGGCAGGGAGAGAGGGAAGGAGGAAGGGAAGGAGGGAGGGTGCCCTGTACATATTTTACAACACTGGTTCCATAGCGGTGGCTCATAAACACCGTAGTCAACTGGAGTGAATAAAAACAGGCCGTATTTCCCAAAGCAAGGCGAGCGGCGTGGGGACGCCCCTCGTTTCCCCTCGTCCCTTCTCCTCCGGCGGTCGCACGGCAGCGGCGGTGCCTATATTACAACAGGGGTTCCGTAGCACCGGCTCCCGACCAGCGTAGTCAAGTGGGTAAAAAAATGAGGCTAATTCCCGACAGGAGCGAGCGAGCCGGTCCCTCGTTCCTCCCGTGTCACACAGCAGCAGTGTTGCCTTCCGCAACGGGGTTCCTCGTTCCGCGCGCCCGCATCCCTGCGCAAGGGCGTCACTTGTCGGAAAGCGAGTGGGCGCCGCAGTCGAAAGGCCGGTGGGGCGCGTCCGCGTGGTAGGCCCCGCCGTGCCAGTACGAAGAATCGCACACCGTCTGCAGAGAGTTGATCTCGGAAGCCGAGGAGTTGCCCTCCCGGCGCTTGGACCTGCGGCGGTTGCGCAGGACAAACACCAGCATTCCCACCACGGTGAAGGCGGACGTGACGAAGACCAACAAAAGGCCCGGCACCAGAACAGAGATGGACACCCGGCTGGGTTCCAGGTAGGATCCAGAGCGGGTTCCCCCGTCCCCCGACGCCAAAGAGCCATTCCTGGATGGCGCCGTGGCGGATGGAAGCTTATCGAAAAGCTGCGGGCACAGCAGGTCGTCCCGGATCCTGCGGAAATCCCTCTTCCAGAACACCTCCGGAGACTCGCACTTGAGGTCGCTGACGATGACGTCCGAGGCCAGGCGGTCGGCCCAGCGTTTGAACGGCACGATGTTGCAAGAGCAATCCCAGGGGTTCCCGTGCAAATCGATCTGGATGACGGAGGCCAGCTGGTCCAGAACCCCCGCGACGGGAAGGGAGGTGAAGTAGTTGTTATGGAGGCTGATCTTAGACAGGGAGACTCCCAGGAAGGTGTCCACGGGCAGGGACTTGAGCAAGTTGTTGTTGAGGAACAGCACCCGCAAGTTGGGCATGGGGACGAAAGTGCCCGCCACTATCAGCTGGATGTCGTTGTACTCCAAACTGAGATATTCCAAGTTGTGAAGGCCCATGAACATATCCGCCATGAGGGTCTCCAGGTAGTTCTTGTCCATGTAGAGCCAGCGCAGCTCGCTCAGGTTCTGAAAGGTGCCGTTCTCGATCACTTTGATGTTGTTGCCGCCCATGTCGAGCAAATTCAGGTTGGTGTAGCTCCGGAACTGCAGCCTCCGCACCGTGTGGATGTTGTTGTCGCGCAGGTTGAGCTCGTGGGCGCCCAGGGGTTTGGGTTTCAGGCTGGAGACGTTCTCGATCTTTTTGCCCTCGCAGTTCACCCCGAGTCCCTGGCTGGTGCCGATCAGCTTGCAGACGCATGGCGGCGGGCAGGAGCTGGTGGCGTTGCTGTAGGAAGGCGGGGCCGCCTCCCGCTCGCCAGCGGTGCCTGTAGGCGCTTTCAGCTGCCAGTTCCCTCGCGGTTTGGGGTGTGCTCGGCCCGGGCGCGCCTCCGTGACCAAGACGGTGGGCGGGGGTCCCAGGTCCGAGGCTTCGCGTTGCGTGGGCGGCGCGGCCAGGCTGGAATCGGCGCCGCCCTTCGACGGGCACAGCTCAGACTGTGCCGTTTCGTTCAAGTCGCTGCCCTGGAGCCTGGCGGGAGCTTCGCAAACCACCCGGCCAATGAGAGCCCGTTGTGGAATGTTCTCCAGCCACTCCTTTAAAG
>JAMWET010006092.1:0-22500 GCA_024036415.1 Prochilodus magdalenae
GACCATATTTACTGACGACCTCCCCAAATATCTATAAGCAAATGACGCTGTTCCTCTTAACACACAAGCCCCAGAGTTACAGTCATTAATGAACCTTCGTAAATACACCATGTAGTAAACCTGTCTAGAATAATGTTTCTCTATTCATTCAGGGCATTCCTTTAATGACATGTAATTTAAACTGCACTGCAAAGTAACTTATCACAACAATGACATCATACTGCTCAGCCCTAAATGGAACTGCTGCCGTAAGAGCCCCTACCTTTCGTTATGCTCCTGATAGACAAGCCGGGACTTCTCTAGCAGGTACTTCTCCACATAAGCACTGGAACAGAAAAGTTCAAGATTAGCAAAAGTCCAAAAGCCATCTACACTTAGAACACTGACAAAAGGCCAAACATGCATGGCAGCAGTGCTCTCACCCTCTGACGGTGCCACTCTCCTGGTAGTTCACTTGGATGAACTTGCCGAAGCGGCTCGAGTTGTTATTGTGCGCAGTCTTCGCGTTTCCAAAGGCCTGGCAAAAAAACGAAGAACAGAAGACTGATGATGAAACATGAAGGAGTGAAACAAGGGAGTAGAGGTTAAACAAATTTTGATCCATGAAGAAAGGAGCACAGTTAGAAACTTCAGCAACTTCAATTTGCAATCATAACAACATAATGCAGTAGGCAGGACAAAGAGCAAGCAATCCTGGCATAAACCAGACGAGGACATCATATCTACCATGTGTGGCCATATAACGCATTCGGTACAATATCAGGAAGGGAGGGAAGCTTAAATGTCATGGGATCTCTCTAGAACTATGCGTCTCGTTGTTCTTACTTGAAGGCAGCCAGGCAGAGGAGATAATGACCAGTATTTTCCTTGCGGTCGCACAACAGTTCTGTGGAGACGTCTGCTGAATCTTCCCAAGTAGTGAAAGTCAAAGCAGGATTCACTGCTGCTTTTCCAAATGAGTAGTGACAACTGCATCCACACTGTACAGCAATTTGAGGGTATTACCTTGACCACCCCTTTGGAAAGACGACCATATATCTACACCCAAACCTTGTGCACTTGCAGCTGCTGTACGTTTACTTTTGAGGGCAATTTTTCAACTGCTTGGAAACAGGCCCGGTGGTTAAAAGATTGATACTTCTACAAAAACTGTCTACAATGTGGACAAAGAGACAGGTCCTGAAGTCAAACATAAATTGAACAGCTTCAGTAGAGCAGCTGAACGGCCAAAGACGAGCTCAGCAGAGAGCCAAAGCGTAATGCAAGCCATGTGGGCTGATGGAACACGTGTAGGAGCGGCTTTAATAAGAGTCCACTCTTTCCCCTTTGGCCTGTTTGTGTTGTATGGCTGCCTAGAGGGGAAGCAGTACTTTGGTGTGTATAAGAACCCTGCAGTTATTTGTAGCCCCACCGCAAGTAAACAAATTCCTGGGTGAATCATTTTGAGTTCATATAAGATTCCTAAATGGCTCTTGGCTCAGATGTACTGTGCTGTTGGTATGGAACAGGAACAACATCCATGATTGTGGACATTCAGAGAGCAGTGATGCCCTCCATGAGTCATCCTGTAAGTGCCAGCACCATTGGCAGACAGCTGTATGAAGCAGGACTACATGCACGCAGACCACTACGACGGCTACTCCTAAACACTACGTCAACATCACCAAAGACTGCGGTGTCGTGCCAGACTGTCATGGAGTGACTGAGAATGGGAGCGGGGCATCTACAGTGACGATAAATGGTTTGTTGTTGTGCTTCACATGTCCAGAAGGCCTGGTGTCACTCCACCTCCACCGCTACTGCAAAATCTGGAGGAACTGTGTGAGAATATTCAAGCTGTGTGGGAAGGATTATCACAGGACACCATTAGAAACCCCTACAACTCCATGCCGAGACGTCTGGCATGGTGCCTTAGCAAACATGGTGGCCCGACGCCATACAGAGCCATACTGAGAGACTACTTCTGTATGTGTTGTTTAATAAATTTTGTCCATATCAGTCTAAATGTATCATCATTTATTGTTCCTGGTAACCTTTATCTTTCTTCCCAATGGCACTGCAATCCAACACCACTAAAAGTTTCGCTAAGGAGCCAAAAGTGCTTCTCTTATGTCAATGATGCCACTCCAGACTTTTCCGGTTCTGGTATATTTTAAAGAGCGGCAGGTTTGATTCTTGATTGTCAATAGATATGTGCCGAGATATATATATATATATATATATATAAACACCTGGTTTTAGACCACAATCATTTATTAGTATGGTGTAGGGCCTCCTTTTGCGGCCAATACAGCGTCAGTTCGTCTTGGGAATGACATATACAAGTCCTGCACAGTGGTCAGAGGGATATTTATAGCCATCTTCTTGCAGCGATATATATAGTGGCCAGGTCACTACGTGATGCTGGTAGAGGAAAAAACGTTTGGTGCCTCCTGACCTCGCTCTCCAAAACCACCCCAAAGTGGCTGGGGATAATATTTAGATCTGAGTGACTGTGGCAGGCATGGGAGATTGTTCAACTTCCAATTTCATGTATTCATCAAACCAATCTTTTCACTAGTCCTGCTGTGTGTAAATGGTGCCATTGTCATCCCGAAACACTGCAAATATTGAGCAGAACTTTGCTCTTTCAACCTGCAGAACTGAACCTTCACACTCTGCTCTTACTGGTGCAATGTGCAATTAATGAAGATTGGCCACCAGGCTGGTCCAATTTAGCCATGAGACCTCCCACACTAAAATGACAGGTGTTTCAGTTTCATTGTCCAACCCCTGTATATACACACATTTAATACCATCACAGTAATTACCTTACCCTTAATCATGCTTTATGATACTATCACAATATTAGGAAAACAAACGTGACATGTAGAAGACAACACATGTGGACACCTGCTTGGCCAGTGCATCTCCTGAAATCAAGGATATGACTGGGGAGCTTGTTCTCCATTGTGGTAGTAACAGTTTCTGTTCTTCTAGGAAGGGATGCTAAAATGTCGAAACGCTGCTGTAAGGATTTGACTGCATTTAGCCTTCACAAGAGCATTAGTAAGGTCAGGTACTGATGTGGGGTGATTAATTCTGGATTACTCCAGCTCAAGGCACTGGACGGAGCTTCATTACGGCAGAGAACACAGTTCTGCTCCTCATCAGCCCAATGCAGACAAGTCTTATACACTTAATACTAGCTGCTGCATGCCACTTGGCGCGTGCGGCTGGATCCTGTCCTAATATAAAGAGTGCACCCTGAAACACTATAAGCTTGACAATTCTATTCTATTGAGTTCTATTCTAATTTTTTGGTAACACCTAAATGCTCTTAAAGGCTAGATCATGTACTGTAATTACGTACTGCCAAGTTAGCTGCCCAAAATTGGATTGCCATATTTAAAAAACAAGTTCATTTTAGTATATAGTTCAAAATGTGTCAGTTTTCTCGATCATTATGAATCATCTCCAGCTCTGTTCAGAACAGGTCCAACTACTAATGCTCTGTAAAAATGATTTTTAAGTCACTCTGGCTATGATCATCTGCCAAATGCTATAAATGTTTTCAGATTTCTGGAGTCCGGCCTATTTGAGCCTCTAATTAGCACACTGAGTATGAAAGGACAGCACTGTGACGTAATATAATGGAATATGTTGTAACAGCATATTGGGACCTAGCGGGAAAAGCAGCTCTTTTAAAACCTGTAGTGAAACTGCAACTTGTTTAGTTCACCAAGTTCATACATCATGTCCAAATGTCAATATTTCTATGATAATATTCTGACTTCGTTATTCGTTGTCTGTTGCTTAACACAGCAGGGTCAGAAAGACAAAGTGCAGGAATCGTCTTTTTTTGAAGCGTCTATTATTTGAGTTGTACTGGCTCTGGCCCTGCACATTACTGGTCTGCTGAGATCCTGGTGATTGGTCACATTCTCCTTCTCCTGGTCACAGTGTGTAGGAAGTCAGGACATGTCACATGGCTAGAAATGTCCAACATTGGTTAGAAGAGAATGACCAAGACTTCCAAGCACAAGTGGCCCCCTAACTTCCCAGACTTAAACCCAATTGAGCATCTTTCGGACCACCTCGATTGCCAAATTCACCCTATGAATCCTCCTTCACGCACCCTCCAGCAGCAGTGGGATGCACAGCAGTCAGCATGGCTCCAGATACCTGTGACAACCTACCAGGACCTTACTGAGTCACTACCAGTCTGTCTTGCTGCTGTCTATGCTGCACATGGCAGTTACTCTGTATATTAGCTGCTGGTCATAATGTGACTGTGTAATTTATAGACGGTCACTCATCTCTAATAGTGGTTATAGTCCAGATAAAATCAACAAAATCTAACAAACAAAACCAGTGTCGAAGCTGATCATCTGGTTGGCGATAAATCTGCTCAAAAGAAGAAACTGACTTAAGCAAAAATTACACCAACTGCTCCTCTCAGGAAACGCAGCTGTTTACACATTTCATTACCGTTATCTTATTTCTGATGGGCCCATAAAAACGAGTGCTTTATCTGTGGGCTGGCCAAATAACGATCATGAACTGGTGCTGTGCTGGGTTTTGGGGGGAGATGAGCTATTCTCTCTCAGAACTCACTGCTGTAACAGAGTAAACCTAATCAAACTCAAATAATTCAATGGGTGAATGGCTTAATCATCATCCAAAATGATGAACTCCGCTGAAACGGTGACCAGCTTGCAGGTTACGGACCTTCTCAGTGAACAATGGCACATGTCTAGTGTCCGTCAACAGCTCATTTAACTATTAGTGAGTATAATATCCAGGACTGGAAACTGGATTCAAGGTCCAGACTTAAAGACCTCTGTTATGTGGCATCGCTCCAAATGATCTTTTTTGGCAATTGTACTTCCATGCGTGCATCTGGAGAACTCCCTGCCCTCCTAGCAACCAGGCAATCTTTCCCTCTCTGAAGCAAAACATGCAGACACCCTGCCATGGATCAATCATTCAGCGCAGCAGACATACACACATAAACACACAAGGGAGATCTACCAAAAGACACACCACCCTGTTCTGACTCACACTTCCATAATGGATTTTGCAGCTCGCAGCGAAAGCCGGACCATGTAGCTTCACCACGGATGCAGGGAACTGGAATGGTAGCCATGACCTCACACAGTCTCTTTGCTCACAGCTGCTACACGTATGACAACTGATGTTAAGTAAGCTCCTCTAGCTGGGACTTCCAGGAAGGAAAAAAAGGTTACGTCAAACAGAGATAATGTTGCAGATGGCCACCGGATTTAGCCTGACAAGCGAAGTATATAATTCCCCTCTTTGCGGACAAAGCATGAAGTGGATGTTGCGCAGTTCCCTGCTTGACACATTAATGGACGGTGCTACAAGACCTCAGCGTATCTGTGTATAGTTTGGCCGGGACCTCCAAGGACACAGGTCACATGGGGACAGCCAAATAAGCCATCAAGATGTCACCTCAGCTCGTTCTGAAGCTGGACGGAGCAGCACTTCCTGTCCATCCAATGCCTGCTGGACGGATCAAAAACTGCAGAAGGTCTAGACCCCAAACGGCCAGAAGAAATGTTCAACAGCATGCTCTGCAGCCTACAGTGACAGATCACTGCTGACACTTTGGCACACTCCTTAACAGTCAGCATTCCTCTTGGCTACAGCAGAAATTAGAATGGCAGCCATTAAAACCAGCAGTGAGATATGCACCGTTCCTGTGCGAACATCCACCAGGAATACGTGTTAAAAAATACGAATATATTAATAAATAACTCCAACAAATTCCAAGGCCGGAACGGACATTTTTTACTAGGAGCTACACATGTAGACAGCTTGGCTGGCTCCATATCTGCAGCAGTAAATCTGGTTCGGTAATGCTGGAGCAGCTGTGACTTTTGTGCAAAGTGAAAGGTGTGCCCTGCTCCCAAAGGAGTAAACGAAGCAGCGGGCCCATCAGATACTGAAATAGAACGTGGCAGGATGGGCTGTGGCAGGGCCTGGTGCGCACATGAACCGAACGGGATGATCAAACGTAGAAATATGTCGTTCATAACTCTCCCCAGCGCTGAACATGAGGGAATGTTTAGCAAACATTTCTGGAGAAGAACCAGAGACCTTCTATCCAGAACTGACGATCACTCCCAGGGGCTTCACACTGTAGCGGTTAAACTATTACAGCACTCCGCTTTTGTCTCTGTCTCTCTTCCACAGAATCACACAACTCATGCTGAAGTTTGCTGCAGGAACATGCCACGTGGCCCCATGAACTGCAACAGCTATATTATCTCCAGAGAGTTGAGGGGAAAAGAGGCACCAAAAAGCACTGGTGTGTTAAAACCATAACCACCACCATATGACGTCTGTAGGGACGAGTACTGTCTTCTTTAGAGGGCTGAAATTATTTTTCACAACTACCGATAATGCCAAAAATGAAAGAATTGCTGGCAAATGCCGATTTTCCGTTTACATTTTCCAAGTGACATCCAACCTGGAGGTCAGAGGTAAACTCTGGAAATACTTTCTCCCAAAAGAAAGTGGATAAAAGGATCAACTGTTCACATACAACATACGCTAGTGCGACTTAGCTTCTATAAAAAGCACAGTGGAACAGAAAACACGATTCTGAAGCAGCAGAGTGGTCAGTACCTGCCAGCTTTCATCCATGACTTGTTCCAACCACATAAGCAGCAGAGCGGGCGAGAAGTGTTGGACAGAGAGCTGTCCATCATGTTGACCATTAGCAATGGCCACAGTTCTCAGACAGGTCTGTTATCATATTAATAGCTTACGTATTTCCATTCAAGCTTTGCTGGATGTCCAGATTTAGTACCATACAAGCATTTCTCACATTTGAATCAGTGTTGCCTGGGTTGCCAGATGTTAGCCCAAACAATCAAATCAGATTTCACTGCAACAACACAATCAGGCACAGGAAGAACACAAAAGAAACGTATTCTGGCACAGGCTTTACAAAAGCAACACAAGTTCTAATCCTGAAGAGGCTGTTATACGCTTACACAGCAGCTATGAGCAATATCTTGTAAGTGTATCCAACCTCGGGTCTGAGTGTGTCTGTTATCAGTTTGGAGCTAGCAACTACCGACGGCCAATCAGGTAATAAACACCTAATCAGCCGACCTGGACACTTAAGGCTTGTACTTTAGTAGCTGAATACAATGAAGAAAAAAATGTTCGCAAGATAATCATTAATCCAGTAAATAACGGTCACAGGACAGTCTGAACCACGTCGCCCGCAATCACACTGTGGGTGCTGGCCTTGCCTGGCCGGGTCTGGTCCAGCTTAGAAGAGGTGTGTGCCAGCTTTAGTGCTCACAGCAGCCAGACAGGCCTGGAGCAGAGAGGACCAACAGAATGGTGTCAGAGTGAGTAAGTACTGGCCTTCTGGTACAACAGCCACACAGATGCCAAGTTGTTTCACTCTTGACCCTAAGCTGCCCAAAACGAAGTGCGAAAGTGAAGGGAAAAAAAACCAACAGGAAGTTGTGACAGCATCTAATTTGTCCTATTGCGTCACTGGGCGAGAGCAAAAAGAGAGATGCGGTAATGTGTGCCACAAGGGAGTGGTACTGTTTCAGAGCACATTACCATTCTTCAGCCAGCACGCCATATAAACTGCCTTTGATATTAAGGAAGTGCTTTTCTTGGATCTGTGTCAACATACCTATAAAGAACAAAATACGCCAAGTTAAAGAGGTGCTGGAGACCGAACCTGGCTTAACATCAACAATGGATTATGGCAACAGCCTTAATCGGCAAACGTCCCATGGAATTTTGAACGGTAAGAAAGCTGCCGAGGTCGGATAGAAATTGAAGGGCTTATGAAAGTGGATGGAAAACAACCTGTTAAACTGAAGCTGTATTTGTTTTATTGCTTTCCACAAACCAGTGTCTGTCCTCTATCTCTAGCACACTCCTTAATCTGCTCTTGCACATCCAACATGCTGGAAAATTACAGGAGCCCACACTGTTATTGTATATTCCTTCTTCTATTTTCAGTCTCCTTTTTCTTGTCCTCCTTTTTCAACACTGCAACTACATCGTTTACATGTTTAAGTTCTTCCTCGGACCACAGTGATGTGAAAAAACAAGGTGGACTCCATCCTACAGTGATCAGAAATCTACTCGTGCCACTGTTTCCTCCTCCTTTGAGTGGGTTAATGGGTAGAGAAGGTCATGGCTACTCATGCACACCGTGGGTTAAGCTCATCTGTACATGCGTGTGTTGTATTTTGTCAATAGTAATACTCTCACGTGTGTGGGTATTTAGGCCAGTACGAGGTTATGCTAAGCTGAACTATGCCTGTGGGTCTTTCTGACTCACTTGTTCCTGACCACGACTGGCCTCATGTAACAGCATGTTACAGAAAGCTGCAGAAACCATCAGGCATGCAAGAACAACTGCATTCTGACAAGAAAACAGGTCATATATATTCAGAGGATAATAGGTTACACAGCAGGCTTTAGAATGAGTATGGCTGGACCAAATTCTAGCACTGCGATAGTATGGCTACAAGGTGCAACTCCAATCTGCTTTGCAATATAAATAAAAATGTACTTTTGTTAGATTATATACAACTTCCAGGGCTCAGGACTGTGACTAACATAGTCACAACAGCAACCACAAATATTAGTTTGAAAGAATTGTAATTGGTTTGCATGTAGAGAGAGGTGTGGACTACTCCTTTACAGCATCCAACCAATAACTAAACAATATACTCTTAGACTTCAGTGCCAGGATGTCTGCCTGCTGTGGAGTCCATCATTCCTATTTCAGGAGATGGTCTGAAATGCATTGCAGCCGCATTATAGGCGTGTAAACACATGACACAATCGACAATCAAAACCCCTCAGAGTACAGAAACTCCTCCCCCTGGAGGACATCACTGGGCATGTGATCTGCATGCACATGGTTCAGGACCAGACAAAAAACTAAACGGCACTATGGACAGACACTTGTCTGCAAAACTGCAAATGACTTACAGTAAATATGCAATATCCAAACAAATATCTAAACAGCTTAGACAGTCTTCCAAACGTCACGGCTGCAGTGCCACGTCCAGGATCTGCATATTCCATCCCACACAGCAATCAGAATACAATCCAGATTAAAGGGGGTCTATCTTTATGATGGAAATGTGAATGTCTTATAAAACTGAAAACAAATGAGACCTCTCCCCTTTTACTCCTCACTGTTCAGCTCAACACAGAGTTGCAATATTGCACACACAGAGCCAATAGCGTGCTAGCTGATAGGATAAAGTTTATACAAAAATGATTTATTAAAAATACCTGCATTATCATTTACAATAAGGGTACAATAAAGGAAGAATAAGGGAAGAATAAAAGCAATATAAAACAACTAAAGAAGAAGAAAGAAAAAAAACCTTTTTTTAATTTAAAATAGAGAACTACCAGACACACGTTACAGGCTGCAGAAACATTCTCACATGCCGTAAGAGACCACACCACTCAACAAATCCCAGAAAATTACGCAGTGCTGTGAAAGCGGGTGCACGGATGAGCTCTGGCCACAATATGGGTGACGTGTTGTACAGTGATGAGTGCACAGAACACAGGGCTTCAGCTGCAACAGTCTTCCAAACACAGCATCCACGGCAGCCTCGTAATTAAACAAATAAAACGAAGGGAAGAAAGATCCCAGCTTAGCTCCAGCCTCTGGATGTAATTAAAACCTCCACCCAGAGCAGAATGCAGCACATCTGACATTGGCCAGTGCTAAGTATTTATGTGAAGCTCTTTGCACGCAAACACATCCATGACCAAAACAGTTGTCTAGCGCAATGACCAATGCTGGAAGAAATGCCTGGAGTTTAATTAAGATTCATGTGGCCCTCAACAAGGCAGGGATGAGCTTTGATCGTGTAATAAAATCACACAGCAAGTCAAATACCCAACTGCAATAATCGAGCGCTTCAGTGGATGAGCACGGGACTTCACTGACTAATTAACTCAACTCAATATGACATGACCAACGCTCCATATTCGGCTGAAGACAAACTGCTGGACATACTGGAGACAATTAATGAACCCCTATGCAACCAGTTAAACAAGAGAGTTACAAATGATCATGGGAAAACATATCACGAGGAGTGTAAGAGAAGGTTCTCGGGTACTCCAAGAGCTGGCACAACAGCAGACTCCAGATTTAATGCAATTAGATGCCCATCCAAAATGAAATTCAGTTCTCATGAAAATAGCTGCGGCCCTTGTAAAGTCACTAGATGAGCATGTCTTATTAGAGGCATGTTTTATTTTCTGCTGGCCTTCGGGTATTAGAGCAGACAGGGCGTAAAATAGACCCTTGGCCCATTTCAGAAGTCTGAAAAGCAGAAGCCCACAGAGGCAAGAAATGGAAAAAAAAGAACAAATATGGGCATCTAAAAAAAAAAAGAAGGAAAAAGACGTATAATACAGTTAAACTACCAATGTATGAATCTCTAAGATTCATTAAAGAGAGTCGAACTTACATACTTTTGACTAATACAATCAACCAAGAAAGCTACAGAGATTTGTATGTAACCGTGACAATCACCCATGTAAAAACACATATATTGTATTTGGCTTGCTTCAGGCTATGAGGCCTTTAATTAGTAGTGCTGTCAAAGTTAACACATCAGTCAGTTCCCATGATAAGTTATTCAAATTACCACCTTTAAGGCTGTAAACGCATTTTCATGGTTTCAACCTTTGCAGCTCCACCCTAAAGCCCAACTACTCACATACAAGTCCACCTCTTCCGTTTCAAAGCAGGTTTTTAAATGGGAAGCTCCCCGGATTTACACTGTTCATTATAGACTAGACATGTCATTTTTGGTTTTGCTAATTTACACTCAACATTGGATCATCGGCACCGACTATGGTGCCTCCACACATCTGTTGTGGAGGCACATTTGTTTGTTGTTGCAACAGAAATGAAGATGACAATCTGTCAGTCACTCCATGACAGTCTGGCATGACACCACTGCGGTCTTTGGCGATGTTGAGTTGGTGTTAAGGGCAGTCGTCGTAACAGTCTGCATGCATGTGGTCCTGTGTTGTGCAGGCAACTTGGCACTAACAGAATGATTCATGGAGGATGATTCACTGCTCGCTGAACGGGACAGTCAGGTGCAGCGATAAGGCCCATCCTTGCTTACGTCACATGTGAAGCTGAGCATGAAACTTGAATCATTTGCATGTCTCACAGTGTCAAACCCACCAACGTTCATTCCTGTCAGTTGATCCCCACTGGGTGCAGCTATTTGTGCAACTATTTTTTTGATGATTATTAGAGATCAATAATTATTCACTGATGATCTTCAATATGGGTCAGGTCCCAGCATTCACCTCCAACAGACACATCCAATACACATTCTCTTCTAGCTAACATTTCACACTCTGAGTAAACTCCACGCATCAGAGATACAAGAGCCGAATCTGATAGCACTAGGAAATGCTCGTTTCCTCTTCAGCAGATGACGTACCCGGTCTCAGGTCCTTGTTTGCTCTGGATTCATTCAGAACGTGGGGTTGTGTGGTGGGTTGGCGGTTGTGTGGTAACTTTCAGACATGAATCACCTCTCCGGCCCAACCCGTTTTCTCTGGCATATCCTTCCTCTCCGTCATTTCATTCATTCCTCACCTCTGACTGTCTCTTACTCATGCTCAGCTCCATCATTCCTACTTACTCATCTGTATCACTTACTTTTTGGCATCTTTCTCACACATGCAAGCAGACATGGGCTCTATAATCTATTCAGAGTTAATGATGCTGAACCAAAATTGTCAAAACCACACCCTAAAGAAGGCTTCAGAGCAGAAAGGACACACCAGCTGTATCTAAACCGCTGAGGAAACCCCATGGCTTTACAGTAGCTGATACATCTAGTAACAACAAGCTAGCATAAGCACCGTGAGCACCATGCCTTCACACCCAGCAGTGCAATTTGGTTGATAAAGCCTTCAGTCAAATAAGGGCTTTTTCTAGGGAGGGTGGAAGTAGCAGGGAAATGATTTATGCTTCCTTCAGGAGCACCTTAATCCTACTTTCTTGAAAGTATGTGTGCACATTTGTCAAGTCTATTCCATAATGAATTCCCATGTCAAAGAAAATCCATCACAGCGCTTAAATCAGGGAACTTCCATGGCAGGACCCACATGTAGAGGAAGTGTTTGTCTTAACACCCACCAAATATATAATGTGTATATATATATATATATATATATATATATATATATACATATATATATATACATATATATATATATATATATATACATATATATATATATATATATATACACATATACACAGGGGTTGGACAATGAAACTGAAACACCTGGTTTTAGACCACAATCATTTATTAGTATGGTGTAGGGCCTCCTTTTGCGGCCAATACAGCGTCAGTTCGTCTTGGGAATGACATATACTGCGTCCTGCACAGTGGTCAGAGGGATTTTAAGCCATTCTTCTTGCAGGATAGTGGCCAGGTCACTACGTGATGCTGGTGGAGGTTCGTCCTTCTTGGTGGTATGCTGACATTACCCTGGATACCGTGGCTCTTGATACATCACAGAGACTTGCTGTCTTGGTCACAGATGTGCCAGCAAGACGTGCACCAACAGTTTGTCCTCTTTTGAACTCTGGTATGTCACCCATAATGTTGTGTGCATTTCAATATTTTGAGCAGAACTGTGCTCTTACCTGCTGACTGAACCTTCACACTCTGCTCTTACTGGTGCAATGTGCAGTTAATGAAGATTGGCCACCAGGCTGGTCCAATTTAGCCATGAGACCTCCCACACTAAAATGACAGGTGTTTCAGTTTCATTGTCCAACCCCTGTATGTATGTGTATATATATATATATATATATATATATATATATATATATATATATATATATATATATATATATATATATATATATATATATATATATATATAAAATATATGAAGGTGGAGGTGAAAGTTTCAGAAAACTGAAAAATTGTGGTAAAAAAAAGTTAACAAGCAGAAATGCCTGTCTAAACGCACAACACGTCAAACCTTGTGGGGCGGATGGGCTGCTAGAGCAAAAGCACACATCAGGTTCCACCTCTGTCAGCCAAGATTGCTGAGGCTGTAGTTGGCCAAATAGAGAAAAAAATGGAAGTCTGGTCTGATGAATCTTGATTTCTGATCTCATACAAACAGTAGGGTCAGGACATGCCTCCAACAGCATGAACTCATGCACCTGCATTGGGTCACCAGTCCAGGCTGGTGGAGGTGGTGTAATGGCATGGGTGTGTTTTCTTGGCACACTTTGGGCCAGTAATACCAGTCAATCATCGTTTGATTGCTGCAGCCTGTCCGAGTATTGGTGCCTTTACGTGTGTGTCCCTTCAGGCGCACAATTTAGCATATTGTAACGGCAACTAGCACCATGCCACAAAGCAAAAGATGCTTTGCCCTTTTAACCCAGCTTGATTTTTGTGTGTGTGTGTGTGAAAGAGGAAGTAATGAACAGGTTGTGTAGAAAGCAGCAACTGAATATTTGGCAGCTATAGGTTGCTAAGCTTTAGAATGCTAATAAGAGTCTCTCAAAGCAGGTCTGCAACCTGAGGATCTAAAGCACATGTTAATTGATGGTTAGCAATCTTCATTGTGACATTCTCATAACAAGTCCTATTCTTCGGAGGGGCTTTTGGTTGAAAGGAGTTGCTGTTTCCCCATTCTTCCACCACAGCATCTAAAGAGTGTAACATTAGCCCTGCCAGGTCCCGCCTCAGGCTGTGTGTGGCCACGAGTAGAGAGAGCAGAGGTACAGCGTTAACACTGCAGTTAGCCAGGAGGGAGCACAGCTTCCAGAGAACAAGCCTGTAGAACAGAACCGCACAGAAAGCTGCTGACTGATTTGAGGCCACTCTTAAATTGAGCACAAAGCCTCTTGCAGCTGTATCATATTGTCCATGCTGGAGTACAGCTGGTACTTCTAGTGTGTCCCAGAGGTGTAGCTTATTCAGAAACCTCCCCGGTCCCAGGTCAAGCTGTCACGATGGCTAAATTTCACTACAATTTGAACCAGATCCAATTTTCTTACTACACAATGACCACTTCCTGGCTCCGGCTACTTTCGAATCCTTCCTACCAAGTTTCCACATTCCTGCTCTCACTGAACCATGTGATACTAAAAAGCAGTCACGAAACACAAACAGACAGTCTTAGATTCCAGAATGAACTTTTGACTTGTTATGTAAGAGCATCTGGAGTCTTAAGCAAGTGAGAGGCATCCTTCAAATGAAGAAGCATTCGCGTGGCACACATTCAACTCTCCTGAAGCTAAAACGTGGACAAGTACAGTATGACAAAACACAACAGGCTACACAAATACAGTGTGAATAAAAAACAGCCATGGAATTCCACCAAGCAAGGGCTCCTTTTTTGGGCCCAAAGTTGCCGGTGCATTCCGCAGCACACAATGGCGTAGTGTTTCCTCGGAGCTGCTCTTTTCTCTAGAGAGCTTCAGAGAGTGGAGAAAAACCTGTTTATCCAAGCACACTGCGAAGGACATGCTGGAGGAGTCCATACCAGATCTCCGCAGGAAGGCACCCGCCCTAATCGGCTGTCCGAAGAAGGAATCATCTTGTTTAGAATTAGAAACCACACCTTTCAATTTTCTAGGGCTGAAGCAAGCACCCACACCAAACCACTGGCAGGAACGGAGCACCAACGCAAGCACTTTCATTTCATTCTGTGCATCGACGAGAAAGCTGAGCTTCGCTGTGTTTTATCACCATTATGCTCCAGCCAAAACCTAAAAGGGCATCACTGTTCTGTTAATATGAAGGAAGCAATTTTAACAGACTGAGATCATTCTAGACACTGTGCTTCATTGCATATGGGCCTGTCCCAAATTAGAAAAGTATTGGGAAGCAGGTATTCAGACATTACTTCCCTGCGACTGCCACCTGCGGTGACCCACCAAGCAAAACTGTGTACTCTCGGTATATATCCAGAAGCTTCAATGGCAATTAAAATGAGTAACTTTAATCAGAATCTGGTTTGTTGGCCAAGGATGTTGACACACACAAGGAATTTGGTTTGGGCAGTTCATGTCTCTCTAGTATTGTACTAATATACACACTGACTCCACATATACACAAGGAATACAGACATTTACAGTACACCCTCTACACAGCATACACAATATACAAGCAATAAACCAACTACACCTGATTGACTTCGGACTCCTGCAGGCCAGAAGCATGATAGCTTTGTATTTAAGAAAGGTGGATGCACCCTCTATACATGCAAGGCTAAAGGAGATTGCATCTTGCGCTGTGTTGGAGAAGCTAACTAACATGACCAGAGGAAGAGCAGGACAATTAGAAACACTGTGGAGGACATGGCACTCTGGCATTACATGGTGCTGTTGGGTATTTTTGTGCTGTCGATTCTGTTGGTTGTCTTATTTACTTGCTCCTTCATCTTATTGTTCTTAACATGTGTATCTGTCTGTATGTGTATGTGTATTTGCTTATCCTTGATGATTAAATGCTTGGCTATATGTTTTATTGCTTGATTTAATTACAATTATTGGGTTTACATTTACATTTATGGTATTTAGCTGACGCTCTTATCCAGAGCGACTTACAAGGGTAATCATATTACAGATAGGTCAATGTGGTGTTTGGAGTCTTGCCCAAGGACTCTTATTGGTGTAGCAAAGCACAGTCACCTAGACCGGGAATCGAACCCTAGTCTCCCTAGGGAACCCTGGTGGTTCCCTGCAGGGTAGTGGTGTTATCCGCTGAGCTACACCAACCACTTTATATGTATGTGTGAAAAAAATAGCAAAATATCACAACAATTATTTAAAGAAAACAGATTGATACCATTATTCTAAAACTGATCGGAGACCACCGCTAAAGCCATCCTCTGATTCTGAACCATTTTCACCAATAATAGTTTCACCAAATGCCAACATTAGCGTCACTCCATGTTTCCTCCAGATGGGGTGCGGAATGATGTTTTTTAATCAACGCAAACATATAAATGCAGCATAAGATTCCAGCCCCGCCCTCTATCAGCTGTGCCCATTGGAATTTTACTGAAAGGAGATTGGTATCAGTCACCAATTAATCGGTTTCTAAAAATAACTTCTATTAATTCCATAATGAGCTTGTTGATCTTAAATTTCTGCATTTAGCTATTATGATAAATAAACAAACAAACAAAAACTTGAAGCTTTCAGGACACTGGACAGTGATAATGCCTAGTATTCTAGTAGTCTAGAATAAAGCACAATGTGTCTTACCATTAAATAACCGATTGGGCAAGGCTTTATCTAAGACTAAGAAAGCTGCATTCCATTCTGCATAGCTCAATCAAACCCTGAACTTAACAAGCAGAACGATACAGCTTTACAGTGCTCATAAAAGACAGAGATAGTCAGCCTTGACCTTCAATACTCTCCATGACCGAACAAATGTCCTCACCCAACTCAAAACACATTAAACTACCCAATATCACACCACAAGCCCGGACAGGCCCAATATCAATATCTAACGATCTGCCAGCACCTTCTCAATGTGACACTGGAGAGAACAAAGCTGTTAGCCTGAACATCCTATAATATTCTATTCATGATTCACGTCTGATACACCAACATGTGGCATCATTTGGAAAACGTCAGCTGCGAACACGTCCATAAACTCTGGGCTTATCGACATCTTTGATCCAACAGAGAGCACAGCGGCTAAACACGTGGACAAAGCCAGGCACTCCGAGAGAACCAAATGTTTTCAAAACACTCACAAACAGCCGATTTTCACGTATGCAACAGCTCGCATGATGAAAGCCGACAGTAAGGGCAAAAAACAACCCATAAACTCCCAGCATGCCTACAGCATGTGCAGGAGCCACACTGGCCCCACTTGAGACAGCAGAGTTATGCAGCTGTATTGCAGCTGCCGTTTCACATTGAGCACTAAGACATGTTTGACTACTGCAGAGACGCAGGGAGATTATTTCAGGCCGACACATAGTGCAGCAGCAGGAAGTGGGAGTGGAGGGCACAGCTGAATAGTGATCTGCTAGAGGTCTCCCCACACTGCATAGTCATAAAGAGCAGTGAAGAAAGGGGCCCATTCAGATGACTCATGGATCCAGAGCCTCTCCTCACAACTAATGAGACCCTCCACACTTGCACACTCATACACACCAGCCTGACCAACCCACAGGGAACAAAGGCATGTTGTTCTGTGCACCGACCCCATCTAGCCACCATGACTCTTTTCCAAACTCCAGCACATCAGATAAAAGCCCCGGATCTTTGAAATGGTTATTTTTAGGAGACAACACTGAGTAGATCACTTATTGGCCAAAAAGGCAAAAAGCAAAACCACAGCAAACATTCCCTTTTCTATTTTCAATGCTGGAACGGATTCTTGATTCGCAAAATCCAAACCACTTCCTACCAGAAAACACAATGTGCCTCATTCACCAACCGTTCCAACAAACCCACTAACCCAGTTAGAAGATTCTGATATTCAGACACGTGTTCTTATCTGGAACAGAACCTATTAACTCAAAGGTGTGAACAACTCTGTTAGGAACTCATCATGAACCTGACATAGACTTCTTCTTGATCTGTAAAAAAAAAAAAAAAAAAACTTCTGGAAGATACTGGTGAATGACATCAACAACAGACACCTGAATCTAAACTCCCAGAACATTACGAATAGAAAACAGAAGAGAAAACTGTGTGAATCGGGGGCTATTCTGGAACGCTGTGCATGTGGAAAACATTTATCTGCAATGTAAACTGGGGGAACTAGAATTAGAATGATCTAATATTGTGGAGGTACTAACATGCTAAATGGAGCCGTCAATTGTAGAAACAGCGTGGATGTAAAATATCCTAGAACATTGCAAATAGGAAACACTAGAAGAAGAGGGAATACTGTGTGCAAATTGGGGGCTATTCTGGAACGCTGTGCATGTGGAATACTGTAGAACATTGCAAATGAGGAAAACCCTAGAATGTAAAATGGGGGAAACTAGTGAATGAGAAAACCTTCTGATCATAATATTGTGGAGGTGGGAAGGAATGTGAATGAGGGGAAAGTGTAGAGCAGGTCAAATGAGGAAAACATTCTAGAACCGTGTGAATGAGGGGAATACTGTAGAACAGTGCAAATGAGGAAAACATTCTAGAACCGTAAGAATGAGGGGAATACTGTAGAACAGTGCAAATGAGGAAAACATTCTAGAACCGTAAGAATGAGGGGAATACTGTAGAACAGTGCAAATGAGGAAAACATTCTAGAACCGTAAGAATGACGGGAATATTGTAGAACAGTGCAAATGAGGAAAACATTCTAGAACCGTGTGAATGAGGGGAATACTGTAGAACAGTGCAAATGAGGAAAACATTCTAGAACCGTGTGAATGAGGGGAATACTGTAGAACAGTGCAAATGAGGAAAACATTCTAGAACCGTGTGAATGAGGGGAATACTGTAGAACAGTGCAAATGAGGAAAACATTCTAGAACCGTGTGAATGAGGGGAATACTGTAGAACAGTGCAAATGAGGAAAACATTCTAGAACCGTGTGAATGAGGGAAATACTGTAGAACAGTGCAAATGAGGAAAACATTCTAGAACCGTGTGAATGAGGGGAATACTGTAGAACAGTGCAAATGGGGAAAACATTCTAGAACCGTGTGAATGAGGGGAATACTGTAGAACAGTGCAAATGAGGAAAACATTCTAGAACCGTGTGAATGAGGGGAATACTGTAGAACAGTGCAAATGAGGAAAACATTCTAGAACCGGTTGAATGAGGAAAACATTTCAGAAGAGTGTGAATGAGGGAAATACTGTAGAACAGTGCAAACATGGAAAATGACCTACAGCAATGTGATTGGGGAAAACATTCTACAATTGGAGTGAATGGGGTCAACATCCTAGAACAGAGTAAAAGGGAGAACAACGTAGAACGGAGCGAATGGGGAGGATTCTAGAGTAAACACCAGAAGTTTGGATCTTAATCCAGTCCTAAGCCATGTCAGAATCGGCACCCTAGTCACCACATCCTACATTCAAGGATCTGGGACACTATGGTAGGGAACAGAACTCGAGATTGCTGTAAACAAATGGGTTTGCTCATTACTGTGCAAAAACATAAACACCATGCCATCAGTCCAGTATAACCACAGAGTTTGACTGTACACATGGGAGGAGTGGTGGAGCAGATCTGTGGAGACACTGGCATTGTGAAGCAGGAAAGCTGTGTGTGAATCAAACCTAATAACTCTGTGTATTATACTACAGTACATCAGAGAAACACTACTCATTGTGGTGGCTGGTATGATTGTTTGACTGCACTGGATCTTCCACAGTACTTTTTTGGAGGCCCAAAATAGTGTGATATATACTGAAAAGGGCTCAGTTTCTGACACAGCTCTGAATTCTGTACTCACGGTGATGATATCCGGAGCACTGTGTTAATAGGAAGAACGTTCTAAAACAGTGTGAACAGAAGAGAACATTGTGTAATACTGTGAAACATTCTCTAGCAATGCAAACAGGGGGGATGCATCGTCGAGTTGTGTCAATGGGATAGAACATCATACAGACACACAACAATCATAGTCACCTTGCTGTGCCGTGAGTGTTGTGCACCAACCAGTTTTTAATTTGTTGTTTTTCATTGTAGTGCATCGGGTCAGAGTGCTCCCGCCTTCAGGCTGATTGAGGGAAGTGATACTTTTTACAGAGGAAGTTGTTCATGAAGGTTACAACAGGGTGACAGTGGCAGGGCCTCAACTGATCCTGCAGTAGGGCTAATGCAGTGTTTCACTGTTGGCTGCACACAGAATGTAACCTTGCCCTCAGACACAGATGCCCTCTATCACACAGCAGCATATTGGTTTTTAAAGCGGCCCAAGATGGACATCGGCAAAACCGCAGCCTATGCTGCTATAATTTTGCATGCACACTGAATCAGCTCTTGTCTTTTCTTTCCAAATGAAAAATGAAAAATGAAAAAAAAAAGAGCTTAAACAGCAGCCAGGCCCAATAAAACCAGCCCAGGACCCTGCAGAACCTCAACCTCGCTTCAATCTGCATCCCTACTGCTCCATCACAGAACCCCTGCAAACTCATCGGCCCTCACACGTGTGTGCTTGTGCATTGATCTGTGTTCCTGCCCTGGCATGGTGTTAGTGGAGCACTGTCTTAGGGCAGGGTGTGTGAGTCTGGCCCCACGCCAGGGCAAGCCTAAACCCACTGAACCCATCACACACTGCAGAGGCTTACAGAGGCCTTTGTCTCCAGGCCTGGCAGCAGTTACTTCACACACACGGACACTGTTGCAGCAGAAGGCCGAAGGGTGAAGGGTGGTGGAGGCGAAGGGTGCTGGCAGCTGACACAGAGACAAACCGTTTTGCAGTTTGGTACCTCCACAGAGAGGAGAATTACTAAAGATGTCTTATGATGTCACCTGTAACTGGGCAAGATACATCACAACACATCCATTTTTTGTGACAACTGATGAGTTGGCACAGACATAGCATTGGCCATATTTAATTAGAAATTCTATTATAAACTATGATATTATATTATATTACACTAATTATTAGGAGGATACCAAGTGTTCTATGAGCACAAGTACATGCCAATTTTTTTTATTGCCAATACAGAGTTATATAGATCAAATTTAACTGATTTACATGACATGACACAACAACAGGGTTTGTAGAACAGCTGTAAGCGAAGTACGGTAAACCAAGTAAAGGCTAAGGAGCCTAACACTTTTGAGAAGCTCATGTTTCCAGATGTTAAAAACTGTTTGGCTGGTTGAGCTGTAGTTGAATGTCCTCTAAAGCCAGCCAGACATACACTGTGATTATAGAAATGCTGTTCTTGTCCTACACTATATGAAAAGACCCGTCTGTGCAACGTGAACTGCACCTACAGCCTGTTTCACAGAAACAGATGAAGATCAAAGTCCAACACCGTTTATACATCACTATTCTAATAATCCAGTCAGAGGAAAGTCCACATTTACAGACTAGCCAAATAAACTTTTTTTTATTTTTTCTCCTCTGTGTCTCTAATGTTATTGGGGAGGTGTTTGTGATTGTGACTGTGTGTTTACTAAAAATCACAGAGTGTGCTGCTGGCAGGAATATCCAAGTACATTCCAAGTGTCCGCAGCTCTGTCCTTATTTGTTAAACCTCAGCAGCTCCACTCACACCAGCACATCACACACTAACAGACCACCACCACGTCTGTGTCACTTCAGTGCAGAGAATGATCCGCCAGCCACAATACCTACTCTGTGCTGGTCTGGTGGGGGTAACAAAGTATTCAGAGAATCAGATCAACAGTCTAACTACAGAACTACAGAGTGATCCTAGATGGTAAGAAGAGCTGATAATTAGTGTGGATATTAGTGTAGATCCAAGCAGGTGTAGCTAATGAAGTGCTCAGTGGGTGTATAACATGATTCAGACAAAGGGCTAAAAACAATGCAAGCCACTCCAAATATCCGGAGTTCATCATAGGGTATGCAGAGAACTGTATTCAAATCAGCTATTTAACATACCTTGTGACACAGCAGCTAAACAGAAATACCAGGATGTGCTTCAACATGCTTCAGATGTCATGACACTTTTCTATTTCCCTAAACATTAAACAATCAGAGTGAAGCATCTGAAGGAAAACGCACGATAATCAACAAAGTCAAACGTCAAGCAGCCTTAACTACAGCTACCAGGCCCGCAGCGCTAAAATGACAGAAAGGCAATACACACAACTGCACGTGATCTACGCTCGCCACACTTCCCTCAGCCAGGCAAGATTATACGTGAGCAACAACAGCCTGGAATGGCTGAGGAATTTTTGTGGAAGTGGAGTGAAGAAACTGCATACCATTCCCGCCTTGAAGGAGCGTGTGCATGTGTGAGAAAACGAGCATGTGTTGCGGATGTGGGAGAAAGCCCAAGCATATTCAACGTGCTCCTGCGCTGCTCATGCAGTAGTCATCGCCACCTCAGTGAATGAGTCCTGCTCAAAGTCACAGACCTTCACTCTTTCTGCGGTCAGCTGGGTGTAAACAATGGGCATGGCTGAGTAGTCCTGGCCACGGTTCTGGAGAGGACGGGAGTGGTGGGGGTTTGTGGGGGGGTTGGTGGACGTGACGCTGTCTGCCCAGCACAGGCAGGAAGAGGAAAGCCAGGCCAGACATGGCAGGAAGTTGAGGAAACGCAGGCGGCGCAGAGAGGAGCGTCCCAAGCCAGGCAGGAATGCTACGCAGCCAAAGACATTAGCTGAATGAAGAAAAATACTGAGGTCTACTATAAAGGCTCTATCTGAGAGTTAGCAAACAGAGTCCAGGAGCAGGAGCGGCCAGTAGCTTTTGTAGGCTTTCTGCTAGTGATGACCCACAATGATGTACGTATTGGGGATTTTACACGTCCAATACAGGTGTAGGAAAAAT
>JAMWET010006092.1:27500-37500 GCA_024036415.1 Prochilodus magdalenae
TGGTGGTCTCTTGGTACACACCTGTTTACTGTACTTCTGCTGGACCAACAGACACCGTTTCACAGTCACACTCAAATTTAGTGTTGGCCTGACTCGTCCTCATCTGTTCGTCTTATTGTTCAGCCCTTTTTCTTCTACAGAGTTCATTCATTTTTGGTCCTATGGTTGCCTTTAACCTAGGTTCTTGGACTGGGTCGGTTGGAGCTGCAAGTCTTGTTGGCTGAACTAGCACTGCGTTCCAAACCACGTCTGTACTTCACTTACCTCACTAATGAGTGCACTTCTGATGGTATATCTGCCATTCAAATACAACATATATCCCCTAAATCTAAAACACTTTATTTCCTTTGCCCTACTGGCAGTGAGTACTCACTGCGCCATGAGCGAACATCAAGTTGTCTACCAACATGGTGGCAGCACAACTGCGTGTTGTCAACTGAATCTTGAATCTTATCAATGAAGCATTTAGTATATAAAAAAAACAATTTAATAGAGATACACCAATACTATGGTACTGTGATAGCCATACACTAAAGCAATGCCCGACTAGTCTCCCCGACTAGTCTCCAGACCTTATATCAACCCTGGTGATGAAGGGGGTGCCAAAAAGTGCACTATGAGAACTACAAGAACGGAATGTTCCAGAGACACCCTCCTATTAGCACTGTACCAGCCTTCATTACCATCGCCAATTTCTATGGCTCTGATTGTGCTTGCCTCACAGCATGGGAGATAAGGCATTCCAAGAAAAGGGAAGAGGACTTACAGAGAGACTTTGTAACACTACTGTGAGCTGAAGAGTGCCATTCATTGGAATCTATTGGGAAGAATGAGTCAATACAGGAACACAAAAGCATTCATGCCCCACCATGGAAAATCGTGTGAACGGTTATATAGTGGGGCCTATCGTTAGCACAATTATGAAAAGCAACACTAACAAAGAGGCTTGTGAACCCACTAATTCCCTGCACTAGAGCATGTGAGGGTCACAATGCCCTGTAAAATTTACTAACTTGTTTTCTATTCAACGGAAAGGCTTTTAAAGGAAAAGGAGAAGTGTGGTTCTATAATACAGGAAGCTCCTTCAGTGCTTTTACAGAAAGCTAAAGGCTGTGTGGTCTTGAAGTTCAGACAGCGGGAGAAATTTCCAGTGTAGTGAAGAGAGCTGACCATGTCTAGAGTTTGAGTGAAGCCACACTGTGACCAGTGGTCTGCGTGGAGTCATGAAAGCAGCCTGGGAATGCAGCTTGGCTTGGCCAGGGAGGACACCAGCAGCCGGCCAGGCCAGATTAGGTCAACCTGCCACAGCCATTCTAATGAGCCTCGAGTGCAAACAGCTCAACACACAGGGATAAACACATGCAGTACAAAATCATCCCACCAAGATTTAGCGTAGTGTCCTTATCGATAATCTCATTATTATGGCTGCACTTCTTCTTGAGAAGGAGAGAGGGAGATACAGATTTCTAAACACTAACTAAGATATCGTCACCCTTTAATCTCCAGAATGTTTGCTCTGATTGGAAATTGGTGTGGTTGTATACAGCTTTTTTCCTTATGATTTTCAGAAAATCTCAGAATTCAGGAAATTTTTCAAATTCCAAAAAATTCAGATTTTTTCCCCCATTAAGGATGAATGAAGCACATTTACGGCATTTAGCTGACGCTCTTATCCAGAGCGACTTACAAGGTTAATCATATTACAGGTAGGCCAATGTAGTGTTAGGAGTCTTGCCCAAGGACTCTTATTGGTGTAGCACAGCATCACCCAGACCAGGATTCGAACCCCAGTCCCCCACGTGTGGTGGTGGCTACTTGGTGGGTAGTGGTGTTATCCACTGAGCTACACCAACCAAGCACATGCCTATCTACTGTACATCTGCTCAATCAACAGACACTGTTTCACGAACACTACCTCAGGGCAGACACCTGAGCACAAATTTAGAGTTGGTCTGACTCACACGGGTCCGTTGGCCGCATTTTCCCATCCCTCATTTCTCCCCTCGAGTCCCATTTATTTTTTGGCCCTGCCCCAACTCGAGGCTCCATTCTTTAACCTACAGCCACCAAACTGCATGTACTACCCATACTCTAATCCACAGTCATACTGACCCACACTCCTAAAAGACTCCTAAATGCGCAACTCGACTATTAAGCAAGCCACCTTGGCCAACAGATCCATATGCTGGAGGAAATTCTCAAAGACATTCAAAGGCAGTTTGAGTGACTGTGGTAATTCAAATATCTTCAGTTTGCTTTTACTTCCAAATACAGTCACGCCTTATGATGAGGTCTGCAGTACCTATGAGTCTTCTTGCAGAAAACCAATCCCAAGATCAGATGATGTTGGAGAAGCCTTTTGGCATCAATCAATTCCAGGTCCTCTCTGCCAAGGAAATAAAAACAACACTTTCCATGTACAGCAAATCCCCCAATCTCTGCTGACACACCCAACGCTGGCAGTAATTCACAATAATCCTGCTAGCGCATTAAGACTAATGACAAGCATTAAAGCTTCGTTACATGCTGCAGGCAGGAGGAGGCCACACGGTGACCCAGCCTGACACCCAGAAGGGTCTGACTGGAATGTTTCAGTTGGCCAGGCACACACCGAAGTGAGGAGTGGAAGCCCATCATAGCAGCTCGACAACTCAACAGCGAGCCTTTACCTCTCTTGTAGTGTTTGGGCCTTTTATGGGTTTTCAGGGATCACTGCTGTAGCTAAGATGTTGACAAACCAGAGGGATGGTGTAATGTCTGTTAGCCCATAACAATAACAATTCAAACATCCATTTACACCAACAAGCTTCTCCAGACTTTATAACACAGACTTCACCGTATACAGCATATCCTGAATAATAGGCCTATTCACACTTAGCAGGAGGCCAAGTTTTTATTTTTAAGGCAGTGTTTTCTAACGCAGTGGAACCTTCACATAAAGTCCAAGTGGGACAAAGATAAATAAATCTGAGGCATTGCTAGGACACTGGACTACAGCAATGACAAAACTCAGGCAGCCTGATTTTAATTCATCTGTACAACACAGAACATAAAGCTGGATTTAATATTCAAGATAACTTTAATAAGCATGTCTTCATTTTAACCATTGATGGGTGTCTGTAAATGTCAGACTTTGTGTGAACAGGCCTAGCTAGATTGCTATGGCAATGGCTGACATTGCAGTTGGCTGAAATATGCACCTGTGCTCTCTAACCACTCACATTATTGAGACATCAATGCATTTTAATACACTGAAAAGGAACAGCTTAAAAATGAGCTCACCAGACAAAAATAGCCACCTCGGTGTGTTTACGGCTTTAGCAAATTCAGGCTCCTGCAGAATGTTTTGCTGATGATGAGGTTATAAATTCCTGCGGGGTGTGAGTGATGGGATTCATAGATGGAGAAGAGGTGGTACAGTGCAGTGAATGTCTCGTTCCATGTGTGGAAACACACGTACAAAGCAGATGTTTATGACTGGCTAAAAGGAGTGACTGCATTTGGGCGTGTTAAAGGCCATAGTGTGAGGCAAGCAGTTAAATTTCCAGGTGTATAGAAGTGTACAGTCATATGGGTCTACCAGCAGTGGCTTAAATCCCAGTCTACAGGAGACTCTCCTCGGAATTGTGCCAGGGGATCCACCAATCTGGCCCAACTGTGCACTGATGTGATGCAAGAGCGGACATGCCAAATTGAATCACAGCTGTTATTCATGTTGGTATTAAACGCTATTTGATATGATTCAGTCACAGACGGCTACGTCTTTTGTCTGGTGAGCTTATAAGTGCAATAATAGCAGTTCTGTCAACACTGTGCAGCTCTAATAAGATTTAATTATTTATTAATGCCTATAATTAAGCACTATGCGTGGGCAACTACTCACAGATTGTCTGTAATGATCAGCTCTGCAATGACAGAACACGAAAATCTGGAGCTTGCAGATCCTTTGTTCTACATTAAAGAATCTCTGGCTGTTTGAGATCAGAGACCTGTCAAGCACACTGCAGCACTAAGCAACATCTGAGAGCAACTCACCAACTCTCGCGCTTCAAAGGTTACTCAGTCGTAATAAACGGCATCATCATTTTCACAAATTCTCCTTACTCTTTACCCGACTGCTTATCAGTGACAAGGTGTATGGACATGATGGATGTTACCCTCCACTGCACAAACACAAGCCAGTGAGCCAAGGACTCTCCAAATACTGTATCACAGAAAAAGGTTGGCTGGCTGAGTCAGGCTGAATGCATGTTATTCATAGCTGTGATTCATTGGTGCACATAAAAGACAGAGCTATCAAAGCTACCGAACTGGCAAAGACCCAAAATACAGAGGAGCCTTTGGAGATATTCTCCACCAAGCATTAACATAAACAGGCTCTGAACGTCTTTAAAGCTCAGAACAAAACCAATGTCAACGAAAGCTACAGCAATACAAGTTCTAGCGGTGTTACGGTACACGTGGACAAGACATCTGTTCCGTCATGTTGCCCTAATAGGAAGGCAACCAGGATATGACAAAGTGCACGGATTGAAGGCTTGAGCATATGTGCCATTTCACACGCAGCTGTTAACAGCCAATGTTCAAACTTCCTTAAGATCACAGCACTATCAAAAAGGGCTGCAACCTCAATCAGCCTTAAAGGAAAGCAACTTATGTTAAGTCAGATAAATACAAAAACTACTCAGTGATGGTCATCAGATCATCCAGACACAGGGAAAACTACTTAAAGCTACAAACTATGCGCATTTATAGAGGAGTGGCTCACTTGTGATTAAAATCTGTGGACACGTATTTCTTGGTAATGTCCCTCCTACACAGCGAGGGTAGCAGAGTGTACTGTAGACTTTGGCAGGGCAGTGACAGGGAGGAGCGACAAATGTGTCACCTTCTGTGTGACTGAAGAGAGCGAGAGCTACCTGCGAAACTGCTGCTGATCCCAGTCTTTGTGCTACGCCCCTCTGCAGCCTGCATTAGTCAGTAAAGGACAGATACGTAATCTCACTGTGCAAACAATTAAGGCTGGTCCTCTGCACTTGAAAACCACTCAGTTGTGCCGGCGAGTTGGTTATTAACCTCGGTGCTTAAACATAACCTTTTTTCCTCGAGGCACAGAGAGGAATTACATCAGACAAGCTTAACAATAAGCTACTCCAGATTTCAACTTTGCACAGTTAAAATGTTTTGTCATCCTCAAGCATGTGGTACCAATCAATTCCTCAGAGATGAATGCGAAATGAGGACAGGCAAAATTACAATTTAGTGCCTGAAAGAGTCGAGATATTAAAGACACCCTGTACTCTTGGACGGGTTATCATGATTGCATAGACTGATACTTGTGCCAAATGTCTTACCACAGTTCACCTAACAGCCAAGTTAACCTTGCCATTTGCTGCTCATTACTGGGTGATCAGACGTCCCAGTTATGATGGTTTGTCCCTGGTAAGAGCCATCCTTGGCTGGATCTCTGATTTTAACTGTGAATTACAAACACACAGTAAACTCCTAGGAGAATCTGGGAGCTGAGCAGCTGGGCAGATGTCCGAGTTTGGACTCTAAGCTATTTAGCACTAGCTAGGATACATTCTCTGACTGAACACTAAGCACCTCTCAGTCACCCTGGATACTAGCATCTGCTAAATGCTGTTAATGTAAATGACTCCATGCTTGTTTTGGGCAACAGTTGGGGCCGCAACCGTCAGCCCCACTTCTACCACTTTCTCACCTAGTTATAGAGAGTACTGCTGTGTGAAACCTTGTTCGGGTGGTGTCTGAGCTCGTGGTGAGTTAAGGCTCTAACCTTCCTGTACTAGCTGGAATATCATCCAATGGAACACTAAGCACGGCTGTAAGTCGCTCTGGATAAGAGTGTCTGCTAAATGCCTTAAATGTAAATGTTCATCTACATCTACGGCATTTAGCTGACGCTCTTATCCAGAGCGACTTACAAGGTTAATGATTACAGGTAGGCCAATGTGGTGTTAGGAGTCTTGCCCAAGGACTCTTATTGGTGTAGCACAGCATAGTCACCCAGAACAGGAATCGAACCCCAGTCTCCCACATGGGACGGTAGCTTCCTGGTGAGTAGTGGTGTTATCCGTTGTGCCACACCAACCACCAGTTTACCAGAAGCTAGCAAGTGTTGATCGCATCCACCACATCACCATAAACTTTACAAGGTAACACAGGAATTGGTGGTGGTGAAGTTACGGGACCTTACCGTACTTCCAACTTGTACGTAGGAATCTGATTTTATAGGCACGAGGTCTATCTAACAGCAGGCTAGCAGGTCATCTACACATACGTTTCCATACATGACATAAGGCATATACTGAAAGCAGTCATCTCCATCTCTCCAGAACTGCAGCTAGCCAGGGGTGTGTGCAGGGGCTGGCTATTGTGCTATAGCCGCAAAGTCTCTCTTTACTGCCAAAATATTTCATATGAATATGAATTATGGGATCATACAACCACTGAATATGTTGTGGTAAACATACCTCTGCCTCATCCCGGCCAAGTGGCTTGACTTTCTTATTTTTACCTAAAAACTGTATTTCTAAAAAGTGATGAGCAACAGTTCTCATACAAGGGAGCACAGGGAATCTTCCATAGGACTATGGTCACATATTACTATGCATGCTGCTCAGAGCAATGCAGTTTCAGTCAGCAGCTCCTCTGGCAGCAGTGTTGCTCTTTCTTTCCTTGCACTGTTGGCACACAGTTTTCCATAGCTTCACTCACCATGGCAGCTACATTATGATTTTCTGTCACAGCTCGACCAAAAGAGCTAACAGTTAATTACACTACTTGGTACTGAGTTTCATCACTCAGCTTTCACCCTTTTCACTCAGTTTATTCCGGTACAACAGCTGCCATGGTGAGAAAACCAGGAACTGAATCTCCACCCTCCTTTATTTCCTAGGTAAAAGCACTGGATATTTTAATGATATACTGATCGCTTAACTGGAAATGTCCCTGGGTTTCATTTCAGACATCTGATCACCATGAGCTGAATCCATCACTGACCAACAACACTAGAGCTCAGCTTTAAAAGCAGACTTAAGCAGCTTCAACCACCATGATTTCAACTACCATGACTGATTCTACTTCACTGACGGCAAACAGTGTTTTTTATTGTTTAGAGTTATTATTTAAACCAAGCTAAGCTAGACTAAACCAGGTCATTCACCAAAAACACAGATTCAAAATCAGCACATTCAGAGGATAAAGACTCCAACATGGAGTGAGTGGCATTGAGAATAACAGAACCAGTTCTCTGGTGTGTTGATCCGGTTATAAGCCTATTATGATCATTACTAGCCTGCTAGGGCTAGCATCATCAGAGCCACTGCACTCTCTATAGGCCCGCTCAACATGCAACAATTGTTCTGCTTACAGCTCAACATTTATTAGGTGATGAATTTTAAAAACGGCCAGTTTATCTTCTGATTATTAACTTTACTGGGGTTCTGCTGTGCTCCATCTGTTCAGGCTGTTCAAACACAGAGGGCCGATCCCCCAAGGTAACGTGGTGGGGGGCTCAGAAACCAAGAGGCAAGGGGGAACTGACAATTTGCATGGCTGTGCTAATTCTGCCACTTAACAGCTGTCTCAGTGCCAAGAGGTTTTTTTGGAAAACCCAGCCCTGATTAACAACAGCAATATTTAATCAACCCAAATCCTGCACGCATTTCAAATCTGCCTCTTCCACAGCATTTTACAGTCTACTGCCGGTCTGCCTGTGTCACCACACTGTCAGCGATGATCCTTTACTGCGTAACCTGTATTACTATTGCCAATGAAATGATCAAAGTCTTTTAAAAACGTGCCTCAACAGCTCAACTCCTTCATAAGCAAAAGAGCTGCATGCAATAAAAACCACACACTGCCATCCAAACAAACATCACTGCTCTCACACTAATTACAGTAACCTGTAGTGCTGTTATAACAGGACTGTAATGAGGGTCTTGTGGAATTACTGGCATCAGTGGAATCACGACCCAGTGTGCTAGTTTCTATTGTATCCAGTGTATGGAATGTTCTTATTGCGAAACTGCATGACCATAGAAACTCCATGGGATTTAGAAACCGAGGTCACGTAGCACATGAGACATTAAAGATATCAAAGGACTGTAATACCACCAGCATACACATAACAATAACCAGGCTGTGTGTCTGTAGCCTTAAAGGCAAACATTCCAAGAGCGTAGCCTGTAGAGAGTTTCCCCTGAAACTACAAGGCTAATGCTTCAGTACACATTGGATATTGCATAAGGAAACTGTCGGCATGTCTAATCTCTTGGGTAGCTGAATTAAGCTGCAGTAAGGCTTTCTACAACGTGGGTGAAATCCCTGTCACAGTAACAGCTGTATTACAGCGCTGTTCAGAAATGATAACTCTGACATGATGAGCCACCAGAGCTTGAACGATTTCTGACGTCATTCCTGGGCATGTGGCAGGCTTAGCACCCAGTGATGGGAAGGCCATAAGGCCAAGCTCTGTAAGGATTATGACGCTTAATGTATAGCCTTTAACCAATATGATCCTACGTCGCATCTGTCACTCAGTCTTGGAATCCAGGATAAGATATTAATGCACCTACATGTAGATGCTGCAACGGAAGCAGGAAAAAGTAAAATGACTGCTACTGCTTAGGCCTCTGCGATTAAGCCTGTAGGTATTATGTAATTATCAATGTCATATGTTTATGTTGGCACAAACCAAATGCTGACGCCTATATGTAGAGAAAAGAAGGAATGTATGTATTAAGGCACATAACAGGCCCAACAAAAGTCATAACTTCTAACTACTGGTATATGTTTATGATAGGATCAGGCTACGCAAATTCACATTTGCAGCCTCAGGAACATGGAACGGGCCATGCCGTGTGATATAATCCCAGACCGGCGATGTGGCGTCTGGGATGCCCAACAACACCCAGACCCATATCTAGCATATCAGAATGTTTTGAATTTTTCCACCTAGCTTGACATCTCCTACATGTGCCTTAATGTTGACCAATAGGAGAACAGAGTGCTTTCTGTTGCAGCTGTCAGGTGGAGCAACGAGCCCAGATCACATATCACAATAACATCTGCTCAGAATTTAACAGGAGCACAACACAAACCCAGAATGCGAATGGAGAAGCACTGATCACAGCTGCTACAGAATAACTACAACCGCAACTTAAAGCACTCCCGAGACACTGTTCTTGACGTGGTAACACATTCGTTACCTCATGTTCTCTCTGAAGAATAGACAGCCTACAGTGTGCTGTACAGGACACCCAGGAACAGGCACACAACACTTTTCTTTCACCACACATACCAGTTCTGTAGCTATGACTGACAGTTTCTTGTCCCTCTTTCACACAGACCTCATGCAATGATATGACAGATGATTGGTCAGTCAAGTGCCAAACGTCTAGTACTGCGACCAACCAAGACATCCCATCAGGACACAGCAATAATGAATGGCAATATGATTGCCTAATCTGACACAGTGACATCATCACTCATATACTAAACTCACTTATCCTTCTGGGTTGCGGGGAGTGCTGGAGCTTATCCCAGCATTCAGCGGCTGAACTGGCCGCCAGTCCACCATAGGGCAGACACATAGTCTCACACCTAGGGACAATTTAGCTCCTCCAATTCACCTAACTGCAAGTCTTTGGATGGTGGGAGGGCCCCGGAGGCACAGCCCAGGAATCAAACCCAGGCACTTCCTGCTGTATCACTCTTGTCACCCTGGTGCCATCGTGACCATCACAAAAGCCAAAAATATTGCATAGACTGATCCCAGAGTTACAGGGCAAGGATATATAAGTGTTAGGTTTGTTTGAGCTCGTGTTGGGTTTTTTGGGGGATTTTGTCTGTTGTCCCTGATGAAGTACTCTTAAGTTCAACAGTAAATCTGTGTCACAAAATCAGGACTGAACCACATAAATGACATCCCATCAGCTGCAAGGCACTGAAATACAAGCTACAGAGGCCCACA